>JARYHS010006518.1:7569122-7646411 GCA_031002005.1 Vandiemenella viatica
CCAGAATTCAAACTGGATTTGATGGAACTGGCATGCTTAAAACTAAAAGAGAAAGTCTATGTTGACAACTGTCGGCGTTCTCTATAATTAGGTAAATTAATGGAGAGATTGATATGCAACCACATCAGGAATATATGTGAGAAGCGTAAGTGGTTTTCAAGCAGGCAACATGGGTTCAGGCAAGGATATTCACATGAATCTCAGTTGGTGAGATATATGCAAGATATTTCAGATGAAATGGACAAGGGAGGCCAAATTGATAGTGTAGCACTAGATCTATGAAAGGCTTTTGACAGAGTGAGCCATAAAATGGTAATGAATAAGATAAAAACTATTCGAGTGGATGAGAAAGTGATTTACTGGGTAGAAGAATTTTTAAAAGGTAGAAAACAGAAAGTTAGGGTGGGAAATGCGGTATCAAAAGAAGGGGATGTCGAAATGGGAGTTCCACAGGGTAGCGTATTGGGACCATTGCTATTCATTATTATAATGGATAATTGTGTTGATTGTTTACTATCTGATATCAGATTGTTTGTAGATGACATAATGCTATATAAAAGGATCAAAACGATAGAGGACTGTAAACAGTTGCAGGGTGATCTGGAAACGATATCTAATTGGGTTGGTAAACATGGGATGAAGATAAATGCAAAGAAGGGTCAGATTACTAGATGCACAAATAAAAAACAAAAGGTTGATTATGATTATAAGGTGGGGAAAGAATTGCTTGTTGAAGACTTGAAATGTAAATATCTTGGCATTACATTAGATAACAAGCATAACTGGGCAGAACACATTGGACAGGTGGTAGGAAAAGGTTTCAAAGTTCTGCACTTGTTGGAGAGAGTGATGAGGGGATGTGCAAGGGAAGTGAAGGAATTGGGTTACTAAACTTTGGTAAGACCATTGCCTGAATATGGTGGTGTAGTATGGGACCCACATTTTGAGTATCAAACACTGGAGTTGGAGAGGGTGCAAAGAAGGGCTGCTAGATTTGTTTCTGGAAATTATAGCAGAATGCAATCAATAACAGATATGATAAAAGAGATTCATTGGAAGACAGGAGGAGGATGAGGAGGGTCATGGGAGTGTACAGGGCATATACTGGCGATGAGGCATGGAAAGATATTGCAATAGGTATGAAAAGTAGTGCATGGAAGGGAAAAGATGACCATGAACACAAGCTGCCACTCGATTTCAGGCACAAGGGTGTGGGAAGATTCTGTTTTTTAGTTAAGGGTGTGAGGGAATGGAATGAGTTACCAAGAGAAATGATGAACAATTTACCGAAGACGTTGAGAGAATTTGAAGTTAAAATTTGTGGAGTGAAAATGTAGGTGGGTGCAGGATAGGGGGAAGATGGGTGTGTAGGGAAATTGCCACCGGGGAGTGCGCTCCATAGCAATTTAATTAAATATAAGTTTTTTTTGTGTAATGTGTAGTTTGTGAAGCGGAGATTGGGAACTATCCCAGCCACAGTGGCGGGTACCTGTAGAGGAAAGTAACCAATCCGGGAGCAGGGTCCTCTAATGCCTCGTTCGCACGAACCCTTGTAACGAAGGCGAGACGGGACGGGACCTCATTAGCCGAAGTGTAGGGACGAGTGCGCACCGCAGGTTAGCCCTAGCTACCTCGCCGCTACCTCCGCACCACGTTGCCTAGTGTCGTTTGGCACAGAGCACTTTACAGCAACAGAAGGGGTGCGCACCGCTGCTGCAAACCGATGGCAACAGCGCACCACTACACACGCCTGTGATGTTTACCGACTCAGAGTGGGTAGCTGCGTCTCGTCTCCGCTAGCAGAGGCGGCCCTGTCCCCATGGCGTGTGGTTGAGTTTCGTCCCGTCCCGTCCCGCCTCCGTTACAAGAGATCGTGGGAACGCGCCTTTAGGCAGACCCCCACCTAATTTCGCTTGGAAGCTGCTACATTCTGGCGGCATATAGGGCCTATAGTAGAATCGGGTAATATGGAATGCCATTTACGTTTTGCTGTACAAAACAGTACTGAAAATAATTTAACACCTGTAACCGAAACCAATACAACCTTCAACTTCTTGTGATAATATATATCTCATAAGAAACTGTCAAAACAGATTTTTTTAATTAGTAAAATTTAGTTTCAAAAAATTTCATTTGGAGGGTAATATGGAATAGGTCTCAAATAACATAAACTATCTAGTATTGAGAAAAACGGATTTAATGATAGTTTTTAGTCAACATGATTATCATCTTTGTCGGATTAAATAGCCATCGCTTCTTTCTTTTTTCGGCTATTCTTAAAACAAAACATAATTAATTCAGAAATATTACCGTTCTCAATTGTTATATTATTATTTTGAATCAATAGTAACAAAAATAGTATTACCCACATTTATATTTTATCAAAAATGTATTTCAATGCAATAATTATTTTTGGGATTGTATGAAATACCACAGTTTTATGTTTGGTTTTGTGGAATACTAAGTATCTCATATTACCCGAATCGCCATCTGGGAGAAAATAGGCTTGATGGTATAATAAAAAAATAAGATGGCAGCCAGAAAAGAGAACTGTACAACAAACCATCACTTTTTTAGTACACATTATACTAAGACTTGCGATCAACAAAATAAATCTACATTTTGGAAACCTTATCTGCAAAAATTCTCGAAAGTGTAAAAACAAAAATTGTTGGACAGTAAACACAGTTCAGCTCCCAAATGACCGACCTTCACGACAAACCATCATGGGAGTTTTGAGTAGTAGTTGATGGAACTTCCAGTGACCTGCAGCATTAGGCAGAGGAGAAACCTATTCCTTGTTACCCGGCTACTCCATATTACCCGAGTGTCCTCCATTTGAACTTGTAGATACCGAGGGAACTCGTGTATTTTGTAGTTTGAAGAGACAAGTGTCCCTTCACTTATGCTATTAGTGCCATTAGTAAGAGTGAAAAGTTTTTGCAGAAGTGCTTAGATAGATAGATAGATATGTTCACTTTGATCCCATGTGAGAATAATCTCGGGGATGTGGAACAGTACATACACTTATTAGTAATGTCAATATTACTATATAATTGATAATATTATTATATATTGACAACAAGTTAGCAACAACCCATTAGTATAACCAATATCTCCTGTAATCTACAAATACAATCCCGAGTTAATTAATACTTATTATGTGGAACAGTGTATACACCTGTTACCAGCATCTAATAACCAGTTATTTTCTTACCAACCAGTTACCATGAAAGGTTTCACTGTAATTTGTGACTAAATATTATATTATGTTAGTTGCTATTTATGTGGAACGGTACACACACCTATTAGCAATATCAATTATATTACCAACAACTCATAAGCAGTCAATTACTGAAAAACCTGTTAGTATGATAATTTTTCACAGCAGTTTTCGAGTGCACGCTATCCCATGTTAGTTACTATATATGAGTGAAATTTTGTAAATAGTGTAATTAGTTAATTTGTCAAATTTTCAACAGGAAGAAAAACCATATATCATTTTAGTAATTGTGGACAACTTTGTCACCTTCCCCTTCCATACACCATATATACTATTTTATCGCCCATTCTTAGTTACCAAATTCCAAGAAGAAAATTCTTTCACAGAGTAAAATGGTTTCTGAAGCAGAAACTCTTTCAGTTTGGACTTAAAGTAGTTGGGTTTTTGTAAATAACATTTAATTTCTGTTGGTAAGACATTGAATAAGGAAGCTCCAGTAAATGTTAACCCTTTCTGTACAATTGACAGTGATTTGTAATCCTTGTGAGTATTATATTTATTGCTAGTATTATGGCTATGTATGTCAGCATTAAGATTGAAGGGTTCAGGATTTTCCACTACAAATGATAGTACGGAATATTGTAGTGGGTGCCTTGGTGGGCAAACTACGTTACAATTATCTTTCATACCTTTATGATTAATAATTGTGGATTTTAATTTTAATTTTTATGAAGGAGTGAAAATTTACTAATTATGCAAGAATCTCGACGTTAGTTGGAATTTAGGAAAAATTGTCACAATATGACATTTATTTTCTTATCACTGGCGATTACAAGTCTGAGCGAATTTACCGTTAACATTAACACAAATTGGCAAAATCATAAAAGCAACGCTCAGAGTTACAATTAGCCGTCATAAGCAAGCAAACAATTGTATATTTACTTTTAAATATATCTCAGAATCAAAATGCAAGAAATAATGACAATTGGAAACAATAAAAAATACAAGTTATGACGACCTCAGACAAAGGTATCATAATACTGTGACTTTACAGTTAAAAAAGGAAAATCATGGGCGCCAGAATGAACAATATATCATTCGAAAATAACTAGTTCTGGCAAATTATGCCGCTAGCTCAGGGGTTTTTACAATTACAAAGTGAGAACATGGACCTATCCTCTCAAAGTCGCTTACGGGTTCTGTTTCAAGGAATGCACAATCAGATGGCTTGGTCGTAATAAATTACCGTTGTAGTCCTGCGTCTGATGTCTGCGGTGACTGTAGCGGACCCACGATATGTGAGATTATCTCACAAGTCGGCTATAGGCATCTCTGGTCTGACAATGCGCATCATCGCATTACCGGCTGTGTTGCTGCGATAAGCTTGCTCCAGCAAGGCAAGCTGCCAGCCAGAAATCGTACAGCGGCAGTTGGCGAGAGAAGCCAACTTTCCAAGTCAACCTCAGACTAGACTCGCATAGCTTGGACTCGAAGATCGAAGTCAGAAGCTCGTCGCTCTTCTCTTCCACGAGGAAACTTCTCTCTCCGCCCATTTGTGGTCTCGAAGCTCACATATAACAAAAATTCCCAGGATTTTAAGTTATACGCTCATTTGGATTGGATCTTCAGGTCGGCACCTAATGTCACGTGATATCCCAGATATGTGATTTGGCTAGAGTATCTAACAGAGGTCGGACATATTCGGCTAAGTTCGCCGGGGCGAGGGAACATTCGGGTTTCGGACGGCAGGCTTTTCCCGCCAGGTGAGTGACGTTGTTGACTGCCCATCCCCAGGGAGCAGAGTGTGTGGTCTGGCAAACCCCAAATCCGCGACGTCCCGTCGCCATGATTCGGGAAGACCAAGATTAGCTTCAAGCCTACATAGCTCAATAATTCTTGAATATTCGCTTTACCAAGATACACTGTATGTTCATCATTTCATTACAGTCCTCACTTGGAATCTTGCGTACTTTTATAAAATTACAACAAAAATTTATTAAGGTGGTCGCCCAAGATTTATGTAAATTACTCTTATATTATTACATATATAATAAAAATGCACCTTGTAACGTGGCGACAGCGCGTCATGTTACAGTATACATCAAAGTATGTTCCAAAGTCAGAAAGTGACAAGCTGTCCTTGGCAGGTACTATTCCGTGTCACTGTGTCATTTCTTTACTGTGATACCTGCCCAACATTCTTTTTAAATACACCGAGGTGCAGGGTGAGCGGTATTCGTTTTGACCTCGCATTCATAAGGACAGCGCGCACAGTGGGGCGAAATCTCAAAAAGCTGGCCAAAAGTCGAAAAATAAAGTTTTTATTTGGGGAATTTTAAGAATGCAGCTGGGTAGACTGACTCCCAAAGTGTCTAACTTCAGGGTTAGAATAGGTCCGAGGCTTGACGCAGATGCTGTACATCATTTGAAAGGTGACCGTTGAGCGAGCAACTATTGCGAGATACAAAGGAAGTAAATCAACCGTTACTTTGAACTGGTGTAAAAGTTTTCAGTTTTGAGCAATTTTCATCATTAAAAATGGACGGAGATCGTGATGGTGAGTACAATGTTTACATGTATTACAAATACATAAAAAAACATTTGAAAGTTATTTATTTAATAAATAATTTTTAAACAAATTTGAACAGTTAATTTGTATTTTTCTTTTTCAGAAATGAAAACAGCTATAAGTTCCACAGAGTCCCACAACGAACGTTATTTTAACTTCATTCTCTACTATTTATCTATTGAAATCTCAAAAAAAAAAAAAAAAAAAAAAAAATCTGCTATAAACTGCTATTCCACAATTCGTGCAGCTTAATTTATCTGCAGTTTACCGGTATTTGTTTTTGGTCTTTTTCAATTTCATGTGTAAATTGTAAGTTATTGTCATAGTTATTACAAATATTTAAAGTATAATCAATTTTGTTTTTTGGTATTATTATAAAACTATCATCTACATATCTGAAATAACACATCATTTCAAAATCTAGCAGTTTAAAACATTGTTCTTCCAAATTTTGCATAACTAAGTCCACTAGAGTTGGATACAACTATAGGTGTGCGAAATTTTTGGTTATAACTTAGTCTGTTATTGGCGAAATTAACTTTATTAATACGATATACTGAAGAATACCAGACGAAATTAACTTCTTCTTTTTAAATAATCTTTAATAATACCGGTACCTGTATGTATGGGGTTACTTTTAAATAGATTTTATGGGATCTAAAAGGCTAATATAAGTTATATTTTGTTGCTCCAGAATCTGCTGGTCCAACCAACGAGAGCGACGATAAAGTTGGCTTCACACGAAAGGAAATAGGAATGTATAGTACACCACATTATTATCCACAAAAAATTATAATTGAAACATTTTTCAATTTTTGAAACCTATTTAAATTCTAACCCTTTTTATTTTTAATCCGTCATTTGTTCTTTTTTGCATTGTTAACATTGGAATCGATATCAGCGAGCTTATTAAACCTTGTATACAAATTTGTATGACAATTGAAACATTTTAGACCATTTTTAATTTTTAATCCGCCATATTGGATCCTCTGTTTTTTTTTTTTTTTTTTTTTTTTTTGCAATTTTGACATTGGAATCATAATCGGCGTGCTCAAAACAGATTTTGTACAAAGTTTCATTAAACTTGGATAACGTTTCCATATTTTGACCAGCTTTTTGAGATTTCGCCCCACTGCAGTGGTTCGAATCCCCGTCCGGGCATCCAGATTTGGGTTTTCCATGATTTCCCCAAATCACTCCAAGCTAATGCCGGGATGCTTCCTTCAAAAAGCCATGGCCGAATTCATTCCCGTTCATTACCCCTATCCTCCCCCGCCTCTAATGACCTCCACGTCGACGAGGTGCAAGCCCACAGTCAGATGAAATTGACAAGGGAGACTAAATTGATAGTGTAGCATTAGATCTTACAAAGGCTTTTGACAGAGTGAGCCATAAAATGTCAATAAATAAGGTAAAAACTGCAGTTTCAGGCAGGTAAAAAGCTTTTTTTTTTACTTGTTTTTTTTCGTCGGGGCTGAGGTAAATGCCGAGACGGTAGGGATTGTTGTGTCGACTGTCGCACGTGTGTAGCACGTGTGCTTGCGGTTCTCCCACGGCCCTGGCACCCGGTCTTAACTCGCTATTTCCTGAGCTGGGGTCCTGGCGACCGAAGATGGCTCTCTTCCTGTCCCAAGACGTGCGGTTGGCAGCACTGTTTGCGGGACTCCACCTAGCAGTCGGTGCCCCAGTGTGCCGCCCAACACCTCTCCAACAACCAACCACAGTCGCCAGAAATGAGTCGAAATAGCATCGCTACTTGTGTAACATCCTTTCAATGGCTAAACCGGCTCAAGAATTGCTACATATATTGGAATCGCTAATAGATATAACCCCTATCTAGGGTAAGCTTTCAGGACATTGTAAGAAATTTGGACGAAAGTCAATAACTACAACCATGACACCGGAATTTGATGTTGGATTCTTGTGGAATTGGACGAGAAAAATCAAATGTAAATAATATTTTTATATATCTTCCTTATTCCTCTTGATATGCTATATCAAAATTGAGGTGGTTAGGCTGAAACAAGGCATGAACCAGAAAAAATTCGTAAAAGCTAAATTTGATGCTGGATTCTTACATACCTCGATGACACAAATCGAAAGTGAGGAGTAATATTTTTCGATATCTGCTTTAGTTCTCGAGATATCGTATTTGAAAATTGAGGTGGTTAGGTTGAAATGCGGCCTGAACCAGAAAAATTCGCAAAAGCTAAATTTGAAGCTGGTTTCTTATATACCTCGATGAAACAAATCGAAAGTGAAGAGTAAAATGTTTCGATATCTGCTTTAGTTCTCGAGATATTGTGTTTCAAAATTGAGGTTGTTAGGTTGAAATGCGGCCTGAAACAGAAAATAAATTCTCAAAAGTTAAATTTGATGCTGGATTCTTATATACCTCGATGACACAAATCGAAAGTGAGGATAAATTTTTTTCGATATTTGCTTTAGTTCTCGAGATATCGTATTTCAAAATTGAGGTGGTTAGGTTGAAATGCGGCCTGAAACAGAAAATAAATTCGCAAAAGCTATATTTATTGCTGGATTCTTATGTACCTCGATGACACAAATCGAAAGTGAGGAGTAAAATTTTTCGATATCTGCTTTAGTTCTGTAGGTATCGTATTTCAAAATTTAGGTGGTTAGGTTGAAATGCGGCCTGAAACAGAAAATAAATTAGCAAAAGCTAATTTGTTGCTGGATTCTTATATACCTCGATGACACAAATCGAAAGTGAGGAGTAAAATGTTTCGATATCTGCTTTAGATCTCGAGATATCATATTCCAAAATACGGTGGTTAGGTTGAAATGCGGCCTGAAACAGAAAATAAATTCGCAAAAGCTAAATTTGTTGCTGGATTCTTATATACCTCGATGACACAAATCGAAAGTGAGGATAAAATTTTTTCGATATTTGCTTTAGTTCTCGAGATATCGAATTTGAAAATTGAGGTGGTTAGGTTGAAATGCGGCCTGAAACAGAAAATAAATTCGCAAAAGCTAAATTTGTTGCTGGATTCTTATATACCTCAATGAGACAAATCGAAATTGAGGAGTAAAAATTTTCGATAGCTGCTTTAGTTCTCGAGATATCGTATTTCAAAATACGGTGGTTGGGTTGAAATGCGGCCTGAAACAGAAAATAAATTCTCAAAAGTTAAATTTGATGCTGGATTCTTATATGTCTCGATGACACAAATCGAAAGTGAGGATAAAATTTTTTCGATATCTGCTTTAGTTCTCGAGATATTGTGTTTCAAAATTGAGGTGGTTAGGTTGAAATGCGGCCTGAAACAGAAAATAAATTCTCAAAAGTTAAATTTGATGCTGGATTCTTATATACCTCGATGACACAAATCGAAAGGGAGGATAAAATTTTTTCGATATTTGCTTTAGTTCTCGAGATATCGTATTTCAAAATTGAGGTGGTTAGGTTGAAATGCGGCCTGAAACAGAAAATAAATTCTCAAAAGTTAAATTTGATGCTGGATTCTTATATGTCTCGATGACACAAATCGAAAGTGAGGATAAAAAAATTTCGATATCTGCTTTAGTTCTCGAGATATTGTGTTTCAAAAGTGAGGTGGTTAGGTTGAAATGCTGCCTGAAACAGAAAATAAATTCACCAAAGCTATATTTATTGCTGGATTCTTATATACCTCGATGAAACAAATCGAAAGTGAGGAGTAAAATGTTTCGATATCTGCTTCAGTTCTCGAGATATTGTGTTTCAAAATTGAGGTTGTTAGATTGAAATGCGGCCTGAAACAGAAAATAAATTCGCCAAAGCCAAATTTGTTGATGTGTTCTCATGTATCTTGGCGAGGCAAATCGAAATTGAGGAATAACATTTTTCGCTATCTCGCTTATTCCTCGAGGTATCGTGTCTCAAAATTGAAGTGATTAGGTTTTTTTTTTTTTTTACTTACGGCTTTACGCCTCGTCGACGTCGAGGTCATTAGAGGCGGGATGGGAATGGGGACAAGGAACGGGAAGGAATTCGGTCATGGTCTTCTGCAGGAAGCATCCCGGCATTCGTCTGGTGTGATTTGGGAAAACCATGAAAAACCCAAATCTGGATGCCTGGACGGGGATTCGAACCGGCGACCTCCCGAATGCGAGGCCAGAGCGTTAACCGTTCATCCACCACGCTCGGTGGGGTTAGGCTGAAATGCGGCCTGGACAAGAAGAAAATTTCGCCAAAGCCAAATTTGATGCTGAATTCTATTGTAACTCTACGAGTCAACTCGAAGTGAAAATAAATTTTTTAGACATCTCGCTTAGTTTTGTAGATATACCATCTCAACATAGAGGTGGTTAGTTTGAAAGGCAGCTCCGACCAGAAGAAAATTTCGCAAAATCGAAATTTGATGCTTGATTCTTATATATCTCGACGCAACAAATCGAAAGTGACGAATAAAAGTTTTCGATATCTCGCTAAGTTCTCGATATATCGACTCTAAAATTTGAGGTGGTTACGATGAAAATCGACCTATATGAGGAAAAATTTCGTAAAAGCCACGTTGGACATGCATAAAGGATGTTTCGCTTCCTTCCTAGCTGTTGTGATTAGATTGACAAGCCAAAAGCACAAGGAACAACTATGCCTATCGCTAATTTTCGACATTTGATATCTCGAGAACTAAGGAAGGTAAAAAAATAATTTTATTCTTCTCTTTCGATTTGTCTCGTCGAGTTACATAAGATTCAACCATCAATTGCGGGGCCACGGTTACTATAGAATTCATGGAGTTTTTGTGATTTTTTACAAATAGGTTTAAAAGAACTGTTTGGTTCACTGATTTTATGATGTATTACTTACTAATCAATTAACGAACAGTGTACGAAAAATTAGCGCACACGCCGTAGAAAGGGTGTACGTTATGGCAAATGATTTTTCATTCTGCGAATATGAAACGTGTGAATTTAGTATTCAATGTTAAATATCACATCAGACGCAATATAAGACATATGTGTGTGCAGGAAAACTTTATTGCAGAATTTTTTGCAGTTTTTTGTTTAATATTAGTTGAACATGTTAAGTGTAAACTAAAAACTAGATGTTATCTTGGTTGCCCGGGTTGAACCGCGTCAATTTATGAAAACATAACGTTTCGGCCATCATTTTGTGTCCATCTTCAGAGGACTAGATGACATTTGCGAAAATTTCGCGAATAAATTACGATGAATAGCGAGCTAGAAATCTACCAGGCTAAACAAAGCACATGCAGCATACATAATGAATATGATACGAGGTGCTCCTATCTAGTGGTAATGTTTACATTGTAATTGTATAGAAAAACCCAAATTTTTTCTTAAACGATAAAATATTTTTAGAAAGTCTCCTTGCTGAAGAAAACCTGCAGTTTACCGGTATTACTCAGATATTGGGTACTGCTATCCAGTGGTTACGCGATCAATATTTATAGACGGCAGCTATTAGTCTAGCAGCTTGATTCTGAACTTTATCATACGCGTGACCTTGATAGTTGATTCCTTTTCCTTTTAAGCGCCAAATTCCGAAAAATTCCATTCTTATTTATGATGTTACCAAAACATAGACGTTAATCTTTAAAAGCATATTATTTGTCGATTTTGATTAAGTATGAACGAAGATAAGTGATTATTCTAAAAAAAAAAAAGAAACACCTAAAAATAGTGTATATGATATGTAGGGTATTATTTGAAATATTTAACTGGTTGAGAAAGTATGTGATTTTATTACAGTGATTACAAAATCGAGTCAGATTTACGAAGAACTTGGCAATATGATTCCACTTGTTAGTATGACGGTGCACCCCTCTGTCCTGGATGCACTGATTCTGTTGTGAAGGCTGTCATAGAGCCGTTGTATCCTCTCCTGAGGCAAGCTGGCCACAACTGTTGTAACTGGTCCTTAATATCCTGGGACGAATTTCACGTCGTAACCTGTTCTATCGGGGACGGATCTGGGGATCTTGCTGGTCACGGGAGTACAACAATAGTTCATAGAGACTCGCGCCGTGTGTGGACGAGCACTGTCCTGTTGATACTGTCGCGTTAGAGGTAACACCCCAGGACGCAGGATGTCCGTGACGCCGTTGCGCCGTCAGAGTTTCTTCAATCACTACCAGCCGCGACCTGAAGTCATACCCGATGGCTACCAGCAGTAACACCGCTATAACTCGCTGAAACATTAAGACCTCTAACCAAGTCACCATCATCCTCACCGACGATGGTCATCCGAGGTAGGACAGAACTACGATTCACTGGACTGCCGATGAATGGCGTCGCAATGGAGGATCGCATCAAACCATCAGAGACACTGATGACAGCAAAAAGTCATATTAATCCACATGCAAGGATTTCACCACCGTGGTCTGTGTATATATAAATATATTAAGGTGGCTTCCCATAGCCTGTGCACTTTCTGGCCGCACCGGTCCAGCTATCAACAGTGGGTCGTGGGAAGGGAGCTGCCTGTATTGGCAGAGATGGTGCACTTTTATCCCTCGCTCAGTTGGTAAACATCAAATGCCCGGGTAGCTATAACGACAGCAGGACACGCCGTGGGGAGTGATGGCCTGTGGCGTGTGCTGATCCGTACAATCGGGCCGTATGGCACGGCCTACAAAACCCACGGTGCCGGGGAAGCCATCATAAGCTTGTTTCGTGTGTCTGTACCTTTGCACCAGCATCACTGAAAAACTACACAAACAATATGGAAGCGATTTTACTGTTTGAATCCTTATGGTCTAGCTTAAAATCTGAAGTATATCTTATCGCTATTCGTGACCGGGAAACGAAGCAACAAATTATAATCTGTTTATTTTAAGCGGAACGGTTGCATGTACGATAAACAGTCTTTTCTCAACCTACCAACCGAAGATTACACTACATTATAGATAAAGATTACACCCTCTAGATTCTATTAAAATTATTTTGATTATTTCCACAGATTCAGGACAGGGAAAACATAAATGCTGATAAAAGCAGTATTGTTGCTAGAACAGACATAAGAATTTCTGAGAAGGCGACAGTAGTTTTTTATATTTAAATCCTTTACGTTTCTTCTACGTCTTGGTAATTAGAGTCGCGGAACGATTCGCAGGTTTGTACAGGAATTAATTCGACCGCGACCTTTTGAAGGAACCATACAGTGCTTTCCTGAAACCATTGAAAACCGAAATCAGGATTGCCGGACGGGAATCCGACCCCCGTCTTCACGAAGACGAGAATAGCGACTTGTAACCAAACAGGTTCCGTAGAAACACAAAACCGGAAGATCTGTTGAGAAAATGAATTACAAATTTTGAATCATTACTAATTTCTGAGAAAGCTATGACAATGGGATGAAGCAGAAAACTGTAGAGACATTCTATGGGGGACTCGGCAAGTGTGCGTTAGCTGAGTATGACTGCGAGACCTCCCGCGAATAGGGCGTAAGTCTCGCCCATATCCGGTCACGGCGTGTTCCCGACGCATCAACATACCAAAATGGCGCCGCCAACACGCGCCGATATCCTGCCAGACGTTCTTCCGTTGTCGCAGTGCTTGCTCCATGTTCGACGAGTTTAATGTTCGTATAACCAATGTAACTTGTCAGTCCCGCAGTCTTACTTGGTTGCGGTACCGTGATGGGGTCCGGGGGTAGCTGGTTCGATTCCAGGCAGGTTAGGAGAGGTCTGGTGCACAATTCCCGATCACCAGATTTAATTTAATTTAGTTGCAATGCAGCATTTGCAGCTACGACAAATTCCATACAGACTCAAACCCCTGTTTCAGATTCTTAAAAAAATATTTTTTTTTAAATTAAAAAAATATTTATGTAAAATTTTATCATCTACATTCCTCTGTCTAGTATGAATTTTATTTTTAAATTCTTTCAGTATTTTACTGTCTGCATGATGTTGAGGTACTCCCGTGACCAGCAAGATCCCCAGATCCGTCTCTGATACCACAAATGTGAGACCAATTCTGACGTCAACTCTGTCCCAGGATATCAAGGATCAGTTAAGGCCCGTTCCCACGATCCCTTGTAACGAAGGCGAGACGAGACGGGACGGGACGAATACTCAACCACACGCCATGGGAACAGGGCCGCCTCTGCTAGCGGGGATGAGACGCAGCTGCCCACTCTGAGTCGGTAAACATCACAGGTGTGTGTAGTGGTGCGCTGTTGCCATCGGTTTGCAGCAGCGGTGCGCACCCCTTCTGTTGCTGTAAAGTGCTCTGTGCCAAACGACACTAGGCAACGTGGGGCGGAGGTGGCGGCGAGGTAAGCTAGGACTAACCTGTGGACCGCGGTCGTCCCTACACTTCGGCTAATGAGGTCCCTTCCCGTCTCGCCTACGTTACAAGGGATCGTGGGAACGCGCCTTTCTAACAGTTGTGTCCAGCTTGCCTCAGGAGAGGAGACAACGGCTCTATGACAGCCTCCCCCACAGAATCAGTGCATAACATCCAGGACAGAGGGGGTGCAACGTCAAACTGACAAGGGGGCATATACTGCAAAGTTCTTCGTAAATCTGATTTTTCAATCACTGAAACAACATCACATGCCCTCTGAAACGGTGAAGTTTCATGTCAATTCCTCCTCCGCTTCTGAGTGTTTCTGGCAGTGTATATCCCGAAGGTTCTTTTTCCTGAAATATCTCTTTTTCTCTATTCATACGTAAATGAAATCGGTATGTGAGGTATTAAAAATAATATTAAAATTTCCGTTACGGTAAGATTATGAATTAAGAACGGAGATTATACAAAGTCAACAACCAAATGGCAAAACTATCGAGGTCACGCGTAGGGCAAAGTTGATAGCAAGCCGTAACGCTTTGCTGCAGTGTATAAGGATATTTCGCGTGACCGCTAGATAGAAGCATCACATAACGGAGATATATCTGTAAACTGTTTTCTACAGTAAGGAATTTTTGAATATTTTATTGTGTTGAGGAAACATTTGTATTTTGCTGTACAATTTCTGTGTAATGATTACTGCTAGATAACTGCACATCATATCACAGATATAAGGATTTGCTGCGTGGTATCGAGGTACTCCCGTGACCAGCAGGATCCCCGAATCTGTCCCCGATAGAACATGTGTGGGATCAGATCTGACGTCAACTCCGTCCCAGGATATCAAGGACCAGTTATAACAGTTGTGGTCAGCTTGCCTCAGGAGCGGATACAACGGCAGAGGGAGTGCAACATCATACTGATTAGTGGGCCCATACTGCCAAGTTCTTCGTAAATCTGACTCGATTTTGTAATCACTAAAATAACATCACACATCTTCTCACCCCGTCAGGTTTCTTATTGATTCCTCGTCCCTTTCTGGGCGTTTCATCCGTTTTGTCAAGTAGTTTATGTGAATAAAACTTGAAACGAAAGTTTATACTCATTCCCTAATAATTGTTAATAGGGTCGTGGTATTTTGTATGTGTACGTGTGTGCGCCTTAATACGTTGGGGCTGAACCTTTCTTGGTGGATAGCAGCGAAGGAAACCTCCCCGTAATACGACGGGCTCATATCAGGAACACCCTGTATATATTGGACCAGCAATCTAGCGGACACATTCCGGGCTTTAGTGGTGGTGATGTGATTGGATTGTCCGTACTGCCCCGAGACGCCAAATTGGACTGTCCAGTCGCCATGGAAACGGACTCCACTATATCACGCAACATATAAAATTAATAACCCGGAGTGGTAACTAACCCGACCATCACCCTTCTAACCTCCCATCACCAATATATGCCTTGTACATTCCCAGCCCTTTGTCCTACACGCAAAAAATCGCTCCAAACAATGGAAATAGTACGAAAACAATCATAACCTATACAAAATCTCTTATAATCATGAAGAATCTAAAATAGAGACCATTTACAGCCATTTAAACATAAAACTGTCAAATTTTAAAAATTTGCATCATACTTAAATCACTACAAGTTTCCACAACATTCATTCTCTCAACAATATTTTTTTTTTTTTTTTTTTTTTTTCTGTCATCAGTCTTTCGACTGGTTTGATGCAATCCTCCATCCCTTCCTATTCTGTGCTAACCTCTTCATTTCTACATACACCCTACAATACACGTCCTCAATTATCTGCTTCATATATTCTAATCTCTGTCTACCTCTACAGTTCTGTTCCCTCCACTAACAAATTAACCAATCCAGCATGTCTCAAAATATGACCTACCAGCCTGTCTCTTCTTTCTGTAAGCTTCTTCCACAAACTTCTTTCCTCGTCCATCATTTCCAAAACTCGTTCATTTCTTACTTTGTCTGTCCCACTTAATTTTCAGCATTCTTCTGTAGCACCACATTTCAAATGCTTCCATTTTCCTTCTTTCTGGTATTCCTAAAGTCCACGTTTCGCTACCGTAAAGTGCTGTGCTCCACACAAAGGGTTTTAAAAAGTTCTTTCTAATTCCTAGATCAATATTTTAAACTAAAAGGTTTCTCTTTTTCATGAAGGCTCTTTTTGCTAGTGCTATTCTGCTTTTAACATCATTCCTGCTTCGGCCATCGCACACAGACAAAGCCGATCAAAAGTAAAAAAAAAATTTTATGCAAATTCCAAGAACCCGTATCTACTTGACTCTAGGCAAATGTCTATGGAACTTACAATCAGCTATGTTTTTTAGATAAGCGTCATTACCCACCCCATGAACAGTCATCTTCTGAGCACATTGCCAGACGGACGTACTGTTACCAAGCAAATACAAGAAAATTATAAGTTGTACCATTTTAATTTGTGAGTGATGTTAAGTGAGTAGTGGTGATTTTAATCATGGATATTGTTTAGCCAGGTTCCTAGAATTGAAATAATAGTAACATTCATCCAAAGGTATCGCACAACTTTATTTCTGTACAGTTTTGTAAGCTGACTCATTTTGTACTGTTTTTTTTTTTTTTAATTACGAAAAGTATTAAAGAATGAATTTGTTATATTTCCGGATCTTTCCCGAGTCTGATTTCTTGTATAGTATTAGTTTAGTGTACTATGTTGGTGTTTCATTGAAAATTAGGTGCCAAAAAGTGCCAAACGTCTATTTATTCGAAAAAATTCTATATTATTTCCAATGAAACAAACTTACTTTTTCCCGTCACATTAATTCATCTAAGATTTTCTTTGTTATGGGCTCTTCTGGTATCATGCTCATGGCCCGAAAAGCTATTTATGATATGAATAAACACGAGGAAGGAAATGATTTCGTGCAAAAGTTGGAATTAGTCGAGGAAAATATTTTAAATCAACCGACATTCACGGTCGAACAAACGCAACAGTTCGAACAAACGTTTTCAAGGCTTTAATTGGAAATTAAAAGAAAATTTCAGACTGCTAAGAGAACTGAACGTGTATTTTTAAAGAAATACCATGATTGGTTCAAAAAATGTAGCGAAATCCCCGTAGAATCCAATCCGACCAATGTGGGTCGGCCTAGAAAATCTTTCTATGATTTGATCGATTTTAGCAAATGATGTCCGCAGAGATAATAGGTATTAACAAAACATTGATTGACGGGTTTTATACTATTATGAGAATGATACAAAATAGATATAAAAAAATTATATCCCACTGCCACGAAAAATTTAAGATGTACTGTACACTGAACTGTACTCGTGGCATCCAATGTCACCTATACAAGAAGTATTGATTGAGGGCCCACTTATAATAGAGTATGCACTTTTGCCTGTAGGCAATCTGTCAGATGCAGCAGAAGAAGCTAGAAACAAATATTTTCGGACAATTTAGGGAGACACACTCCAGAAAACTTAGTTGGGTTTAGTGTAACACAGATGTCATTAATAGGCTTTCATTTACTTAGGATCCGTATTTGAGCTTCATCGGGCACAAAAACACCTAAATAATTCAACTATTAAACTATTAAAATATTACTTCAATGCGACCCGAGTACTCAAGAAGAGAACGAGCCAAAAAGAAAAGGTTCCGACGACGAAGGATGGGACGGTTCGTCAGAATGATATTTTATTGTACATGTATGATTATTGTTTAGGTATTTTGCAAATATTCGCTTAATATGTTATAAAGTGTATGAACACAGTACGTGTTCTTTATTATTGCTCCTACTTCACAGTTATAAGTTCTAATACACAAAAGAAGTGAAAGTAAAATCCAAATTACGTAGAAATAATTTTGATCGACTTTTTGTGTCAAATAACCCTGTGTGCATCGGTTGTAATTTTGCTTCCCAAGTAGCAGAATTCTCTTACTTCTCCTATTTCATCCGATCCTATTTTTATATTTAACTCACTATTATTCGCATCATTTCTGATACATCTCACCACTTTTCCCTTGCTTTGATTTATATTTAGCGTAAAACTTTTCCTTCAGTACTTTGTTCGTGCCATGCAGTAACCAATACAGCCTTTTCTGCTAATAGGACAATGACATCAGCTATGCTGGTTTTAATCATATTGCACTTCATTTCAATTATTTCCATCTGTCAAAACAATACTCATTCCTACGAAAAGTAACCAAATTTAGAATTACTCAATGTTTATCTCTTTACAAAACTAACGTTCTTGATTATTGGGATTGAAATTAATATCAAGCTGTGTCTGAATACTAATTATGTCCATATTTGTTTCAGCATCAAGTGTGAATGCTCGTGCCCATTTTTATTTAACTTAGTGCAGATGTTTTTCACCGGGTGAGTAGGCGTAGCCCCAGCCAACCATATTTTGGGTACTTTGGGGTGAGTCGATATTTGATTAAATACCGGAAACAACTGATGAAATTTTAATGAAACCCACTACATATTTTTCTAATTGGACGACTAAAAATACTGTAGGCAAAGGTGGATACTAGCTAGTGTGAAATAATAACCAGTAATCACATGCGAAATTTTCCCCTCTCTCTTTATTGGGAAAAAATATTGGCATTTAGTTTTTTGTTATGTTGTTGTTATTCAGTACTGAGCGACTATGTATTACGGGAAATGTATGAAACCTGGGAATAATAGTCACAATTCCTGGGCGATGCACGAGTCTACAATTCCTGCGAAAAGTATACAGGTGGAACCACTTCAGGAATCGTGTAACATAATTTGTGAGAGGTTCTTTAATACACAGATTTCCTAGGAAATGTATGTTTTTTCTAGACATTATGTGCAAATCCTAAACCGTACTAGTAAATGTTTAGAAGTTAACATTATGCCGTAGAATTAGTGATAGAATGACAACTTATACATAAAACATCGAAGAGAGCGTATCCAAGTGAACGTATTTGCGATACATCTTAGCATAATGTTGCCTGAAGGCAATTATCTTAAATTCTGTGTTTTTAATCTTTTATAACTGAATCAAAAATATTTTTCGAAAAGATCTCCATAAATTTTCCATTAGTAAATATAGCGTGTGCTAAGTATAATGCAGCTCTTTGAAGCATTTGTTGCTGAGACTATTTGAGAGGCAAACGTCAGAGGGAACTGTTTCTAACCCCTCAAGCTGCTGCTACCGAAGCGCGTGTAGTGTACGGCGGGTTGCGTCTCCCCCACGTAGGCGCTGTGATGATGTAAACTTTGTCCCGGCCGCCTATGGACCCACTTTTAATTTAATCTGATGGCACGTGAAAATTTCGTGAAAAAAAATCTGATTATAGTAACGTTGGTGGTTTTTAATGGGATTATTGAAAATCCAGCTCATTTGTAGCAATTATTTATTACTTAGTTTAGTGCAATTACATAACAATATACTTACAACATATTACAATACAATTACGAAAAACTTATGGACGCGTAAAACATATGTATGACAAACCGAGACTGACCTTAACGGAATATAACCAACCTGAACAAAATACACGCAGCACATCCATATCTCTGAGATATGTGTTGCTGCGATCATAACTGTGAGAATATTTCGCGAAAAAAATGTTTTTATAATTGTATAGCAAAACGGAAATGTTTCCGTAACAGAAAAAAATATCCGAGAAGCTACTTATTACTCAAAAAACACAGTTTATTAATATCTCTGTGGTATATGGTGCTACTATCTATTGGTAACCCGCCAGTGAAGCAGTTTATTTATATCTCTGTGATATTTGCTGCTATCTAGCGGCTTTGCTCTAAACTGTCCGATACGCGTGACCTTCATAGTTATTATTTCCCTATAAGGGTCAAATTCCGAAAAATTTCTTCCTTAATGTGTGATGTTACCTACGTGGAGACCTTAAACTTTAAAATGATACCTTATTTATCGATTTGGGTTACTTGCCAAGGGTGATAAGAGGCTTGTGTAAAAAAAAAAAAAAAAAAAAAAAAAAAAAACATTTTAGTAATATTCACAGTTTTATCCTTTAAGGGTCCAATTCCAAAAAATTCTTTTCTTAAAATATGATGTGACTAAAGAGGAGACCTGACTCTAAAATGATCTCATTTATTGATTTTAGGTAGTTATCAAGGGAGACAAGTGGGTCTTGGGGAAAAAAAAAATACTTTTTAGAAATAATATACAGGGTGATTCACGAAGCTATGAAAATATTTTAATATGTTATTCTACAAGTAAAACTAAACAAAAACGTTCATATAAACACAGGTCTGCAAATGTTTAGTTACGGCTAATAAAAGATTTTGCCTGAAATTTAGCAACCTCGCTAATATGAAGCCATCGCAAAACTGTACGAGGTTACAGTAAAGCACGATTTCCATTTATTTTGTTGTTATTGATCTGGTGAATGTAATAAAACAAGTGCCAGACGTGTATTTTCAGTATTTTTCCAGAAATTCCAGAGAAGCAAAGAAATAATATGGGAAAATTTGTAATTTATTAAATACTTGGCCCACTTGTATAATCTCTGGAATTCACTTGTATAATCTCTGGAATTTACTTGTATAATCTCTGGAATTTACTTATATAATCTCTGGAATTTCTGTGTAACTGCTGCATATACACGTCTGGGACTTGTTTTAGTACATTCACCAGATCAATAACAACAAAATAAATGGAAATCGTGCTTTACTGTACCCTCGTACAGTTTTGCGATGGCTTCATATTAGCGAGGTTGCTAAATTTTAGGCAAAATCTTTTATTAGCCGTAACTCCGTAACTAAACATTTGCGCACCTGTGTTTATATGAACGTTTTTCTTTAGTTTTACTTGTAGAATAACATATTTAAAAAAAATCATATCTTCGTGAATCACCCTGTATATCGCTTTACACAAACAAAGTGTTTTAATGTAAATTCGGCATGCTATGTTATAACTCTTGTAAAATATAATTTATACCTCAGTCTCTATAGGTTGTGAAATAGTTGAGTAAAAGGGAGAAACATTGTAGGTATACTTATTTTTATTATATAAATTAAAAATCATCTATTCTTTATAATTGTTCTTCTCATTTGGGTAATGTGGAAATAGTAGAACTTGTGCAATAAGGACAGTGTTTTGTTTCGTGTTCTGTTTGGCCGCTTGCACGCAGCGCCGCGGTGCGGTTTAAACCGGAAGCTTTCACCTCCCTTGGTGACGTAACAAAGACCGGAAATGGAGGCAGCCAAAGAAGTTAATTGCTTAGGCTTTCAGAGATTCTGCACACAAACCTCGCGGTGTTCACAGTTTGAAACTAGTGTTTTTTACGAAAAAAAATAATTCTAACAGCACCTGCATGACCTCGAAATATACAGACCATATATTTACGGAATAACAGAAGTGATTTATAGCCGATTATAGGAGAATATCTGTTAAAATGTGTTAGCTGTTAGCATTATGAGTAAATAGCATGTTTGAAGAATTATTAGTAGGCTACGTTTACATCTGTTATTCTTTTATCTGTTAATAGGTATGATTAATAACAGGTAACAGAGTGAAACAGTTATTTTATAAGACAGAGACTGGTTTGTAGTGTATTAAAATCAGACTTGAACGGTTATTTCATAAAAAGCGATTGCTGTGGAATAAATGCTATAATTTCAGTTATTAACAGTTAATCAGTGTCAAACAGTTATATATCAATTTTAAACAGTTATTTCATAAGACAGAGACTTGTTTGTAGTATATTAACATCAAACTTGAACGGTTATTTCATAAAAAGCGATTGCCGTGGAATGAAAGCTAGAATTTCAGTTATTAACTGTTAATCAGTTTCAAAAAGTTAATATCAAAATCAATTTTCTGTAGTAAATGCCAGAAACTCAGTTAATATTGCTAAAATTGCTGAAAGATTTCATATTGAGATAAAGGTTATTGTTGAGTGAATCATATTTGGAGCGTTTATTACATATAAAACGAATATTGAGCAATAAATGCTAGATTATCAGTTATTAAAAGTTAATCAGTGAGTAGCAGTTATTTGTAAATGGAAACCTTTGTGGAAACTCATTATCTACTTCTGTTTTTTGATAGAATGCTATTGTTCTGGAGTAAATATTAGAAACTTACTTAATAACAATTAACATGTGTGTAACAGTTATGTATTAACAGTGAATTTTACTAATTACATGCTAGAAACTCAATTACCACCGATTATAGGTAATCCTATTGAAATAGATAATATATAAACAGTAACAGCTATCGTTTAAATTCTTATTATTAATTTACCATGAGAACAATAGTTATTTAATGTAAAGGGATTGTTAGGGAATAAATGCTAGAAAGTCGGAAATAACAGTTAATCATGCGTGATACTGCTTTTATCACCAGGGGCTCTTATGGAAAAATGTAATAATAATTAGTTAATCATAGTGAAACACTTATTGCCCAAATTTTATTTCATATAAAGCGATTGTTATCGAATAGGTGTTGAAAACTAGTTAATAACACTAACTCGATATGTAACAGTTATTTAATAACCCCCGATTGAAATGGAGCTCAGCTAGAATGTTATTTAATAACATAAAATCATAGTGTAACAGTTACTTTTTTCAACTTATGTACGTTATAGCGGTTTTAGTAAAATAACAGAGAAAATGTATTGCATTTCCTGCCTTATCTTTTTCCTTTCTACCTTTTAATAATTCTTCTACCCAGCACGGCACTATTTCATCCACTGCAGTAAATTTAATCTTTTCTTAGAAGGGGGGGTGGCCAACCCCAATGATCTTGCTGGCCACTTTGAAAGTGCATCATAATTACGCGGCCCGCATATAAAATTATATATTCTCAAGAATACTATTTTAAAATCAAAGTTAATTTTTTCTCATGATTTCAACAGTAAATTTTTGAATATATGGACGAAAAAATAATGTATTTTTTTTAAATACATTGTTTTTCACTTTATATAATAAATATATTTTGTAAAAGTGTGAGGAATCTCGAGGGCCGGAAAAATGTTCAAGGCTGGCCACGAGTTGGTCACCCCTGACTTAGAAGAATTGGTTCATTGTTTTTGTGAAATCTATTTCTACGTCGTCGTGAAAAACTTTCTGACTTTGTCAACTGGTTGATGGTCGTGTGTGTATGAGGATTGAAACCACAGTTTTGTCTCGAACTTACACCACTTGAAGCTTGTAACGCGTGTTAAGGCTGAACTTTATACGAAATTTGCTTAAATTTTTCTTGTGGTTCAACTTGTTAATGTACTAGAATCTATATATTAATACGCATAGCGAAAACTTTGGATCCCTTTTTAAGAATATTGTGCGCACGGAGGTATGAGATATTTGACACAATTAAAGTTTATATGGAGAAGAAGTGCAGAAAGCTAAAAATCTATATATAATATGTGTTATAAATACATTAAATAAAATAAAATAAAACATTCGCTATTTACATTCAATTGTTTTTTTAGTGGCAACTACACTTAGCGATTCTGCCAATTTCTGTGGTTTTTGGTCAACAGTAAAAAAAATATATATATATAATAAATATAGTTAATACATGTTACAAATATATTATTAAAAATAAAAAAATTAATTTGCACACGTGTGTGTGTGCGTGAAATCGGATCGGAGCCAACTATCTGACGTGTATTCCCCGCATTGAGACACTCTGTGGTCTTTGGTGAAACGATAGACTCGGATAAAGTAGAGATTAATCTTGGAAGTTATAAAAGGAACATTTCTAAAAGGAATGTAGTAATTCTGTCAGATACTGTATGGTCTTTTTATTATTTAAAAGGTTAAACTTGGTTAATGGTCTTTTGAGTTTTGAATTTCAGTAATTTCATTATGTTTTTTTTATATTATTC
The DNA here is from genome assembly GCA_031002005.1 of Vandiemenella viatica. Lineage (NCBI taxonomy): Eukaryota > Metazoa > Arthropoda > Insecta > Orthoptera > Morabidae > Vandiemenella > Vandiemenella viatica. The sequence goes on from JARYHS010006518.1 coordinate 7,593,036, forward strand.
AGATATTCGCACATACTTCCATTATGCCTCTATATAGAAGAACATTGACAGGTCAGAGAGAGAGACAAAAAAGAAGGAATACCTATTTACGTGAAATTCAAAATGATAACTGACCAAATTTAGATAGTGAACACACGAAAGGATGAAATTATTTTGACAGATACATTTAAATGTACACTAAATGTCATTCCAAGAAATTTTGAGAGTTTCTAACTTACAATACAGGTTTTGCAATGCAAGTTATTTCGAATCAGATGTCACTTCGGGTGAAAGGACTGCATTTACTTCATGTTGTCTTAAAGCTAAAGCAGTTTTACCGGCCTTCGAGTCAAAATGAATATTTTAAATCATTAAAATATTCGATAAATAGGAAGTCAAAAATTACTTCGGGAACATTCATAAATACATTTCATCATTTGCAATGGTTAGTATAGAAGCTAAACTGTTAAACTTTCTAAACTAAGTCACGCGTGGAGTGTATTATTTTAATTTTGTAGGTTAGGTTAGGTTCGGTTAGGTTGGGTTAGGTTGGGTTAGGTTGGGTTCGGTTGGGTTAGGTTGGGTTCGGTTGGGTTCGGTTCGGTTGGGTTAGGTTGGGTTAGGTTAGGTTAGGTTAGGTTAGGTTGGGTTGGGTTGGGTTGGGTTGGGTTGGGTTAGGTTAGGTTAGGTTAGGTTAGGTTAGGTTAGGTTAGGTTAGGTTAGGTTATTAAGCGAAACAACATATGCTAATAACGTATTGGTACACGCTCGTAGCAAACGACGTCAGGGTATACAGTATATAATATATCTATGAAAACGCAATAAAAAAATTCAGATAATGATTATTACTCCTTCAAGAAAGAAACTATATAACTTAATGAATTACGGTCGAATTTCGACACCTGGGCGATCACTAGTTTTATTAACTGCGCCTTATGAAATGGAATTTGTACCACCTTTCGACGCATCCACTTCATTAAAACGCGTTGAGCCTGGAGGGTGGACGTGCACTCGATAGTTCGGCAACTAGGGCGAGTCCGACGACGCCAGAACTGTTAGTTGCACTGATTGCCACCATAGCGTTGCTGGACTAACCAGGGAATTTCAAATTAATAACTGCACTTTATTTGTGCTTGCGCTGTTAAAATAGAGTATAAATTTCGAATAAATAATTTAATTAGATTTTACTGCACTTACATTGTTAAAAGGAATAACTGTGATGCCATCTTAAAGGGAGTTATCTGTTGCAGAAAGAATTGCGCAAAATCCGATGGTCAGAGATAAAAAATAAAAAAATAAAATAATAATAATAGTGGGAGACGGATATTAAAAAAATTAAGGTGCAACTTGAATGTAGATTTACATGTTTCTTTTTGTTTATTTACGACAATGAGATTAATGTAATGGGGCATGCATAAATTACGTCAGTTGTTTTTCCGGATTTCCGTACCCCCTCTGGTGAGACTTCTTGAGATTTGTTCGGACCCCTGTGGTGAGATCTGGTTCGTGACCCCCCCCCCCCCCCCCCCTAGAAATCGCCCTCTTTGAGACTTTTATTTTTAACTCTACAGTCCAATAAAAAGTTAAAAAACTCACGTGAGATTTCCGTTTACCCCCTCCCCTCCCCTTCGTGAGATTTTGTGACATTTCGCTAGATCCCCTCTCCTATTTCAGCTCACGTAATTTATGGACGCCCCCTAAGGAGAAGACGTTTACACTGTAGTCAGGTCATAACATGAACTAAAAAATTTTTTGGCAGAATATAAGAAACAGCAAAGTTTGTTAAAAAGTCGGAGAAAGGTAGGTTATCACGAAATGTATCAATCAAATGAATCATAGATATTTTTTCTAAAAGCTCTTTCTTTGTCGCAGTCCACTATTCCCCTTCATACCTTACCGTAGTCGATAAGTGAGTTATCATTTTAAAGGTTAAGCTCTCCGCTTTGGTCAAATTATATTTTAAGAAAAGATTTTTTTTATGAATTCGACCCTTAAAGGGCGAAAGTAATAACAGTGAAAGTCGCGCGTATGAGTTCAGAGTTAATCCGCTAGATAGCAGCACACATATCACAGAGATCTTAATGAACTGTTCCACTGCCGTCGACGAGTATTGAAAGCGCTACCAATATATAGCAGCACCACGTATGACGGAGATACGAATAAGCTGTGTGTATTTTGTTCAGGTTGGTTGTATTCCGTTAAGGCCAGTGACAGTTTGTCATACGTATGTTTTACGCGTACAGAGTTTTCCTAATTATTTCGTAACTTGTTGCAAATATTTTGCTACATACCTGCTACGCTAAACAAATAAGCAATTGATAGAAATGAGGCCGTCCTTCTTTCATTATATTACAAACCACATGTTAATTTTATTAGCGAAACTATCACACGGGTCATCTGGTAATACTTATTAGTTTTTTAAATAATTTTGTACTTGTAAATTTTTCTGTAACTATAAATATCCTTCATTTTAAAGTCAAATGTGGTTATTTAACCCTAGAACTACATACCGGGGTAGATATCCACCCCAAGTAAACTTTAAACTACGATTGTAAGTTAGTCAATGAAATCATTTTATATGTATCAAATTTCTCTTCTTTTTTTTACGTTTCGAATGTTAGAAACCGAAATATATTTTTGAAAACCAATATTTCATGGATTTTTATCTGACTTTTCCATAGATCAGATTCCCATTTTTTTTTTTTTTTAATTTTCAGAGTCCCAAATAAATAGAATTATTTGGCGAAACATCATGATGGTATTTTTTTTTTCTCAAAACTTTTGTACAACCTCTTTAAAATCCCGTTTGAAAATCGGTTGTTTAGAAAAATAGTTATAAATTTTTTGTTTGTTAACTGACGGTTTCGCTGTTTCTTAGCAGTTTTAGCTATTTAAACCTTGATAAAATTGAAATTGTTCTTTACCATTCTCTCAACATGAAGAAACAAAAGAATTCATGTCCGTATAAGTCTGATTACTGCTTTCAGAACGATTTTAAGAACAAAAAACACATGGCGTAAATTATTGATCCCAGTTTTTAGTTTACAGGTAAAAAAAGAATGGTTTGTAGTTCTTGGGTTAATAACACCTTAGTCAAATATTCCGAAAATCTAATAAGAGAAAGTTTACTCATACCAGGAAAAATATTAGTAAAACAAGATCGTTATTCTTAATTTCCTTAGAAGGTTTTTCACAGTAAATTGTTGCTTTCAGCACATGCAATACCCACCATTTTCGACGGGCGTTGAAACTGGTGTTTACAATAACTAAGTATGCTACATGCTAAGTGTTGCAAACTGAAAAAAAATACAATGTTTTTTTCAGATTTGTGAAAAAAACATGAAAAAAAACCTAGCACTCTTGTTTTTTTTCTAAATTTGTTTTTTTTTTTTCAGGAAACAATATATTTGATAAATTATAGTTTTATTTATGGAACTTACATTTTACATGTGAGTTTTAAACCTTACTAAATCATATAATGTCTTACATAATGATTCATAAATGTATCTATATAGGTAACATAATTTTATTCATCCTCTATGTCAGTACCACATTCTCTAGTATCAGTACTACCAACACTAGTTCTCGGTGTCGGAATTTTCTGTTTCTTATTCTGTCTGCTCTAGATCCATAACTTCAGAAGTAGTTACATTTTCTTTTACTGGATGTATTGCACGCAAAAGCTTTTGAGATTGCAATTTTAAATTGTGAGCAAGGTACACACTGTGAATGAAGACTGCGCCGATAGTTCTGTATTACAGTCTTTTAAGTTTGAATTTAAATCTATTATCATACAAATATGAGCTTTATTTCTTTTCAATCGTCGGTTTACGCCAACGGTTGCAAGGAAATTATTCATAATTACTGGCAATGACTGAGTATCACTATACGCTGCGAGTTTAACAAGTCTATACGAATATAAGGAAAGCACAAGAAGTAATAAAAAGAGGCAAAAAACCGTAGTTAAATTTCCTAATTTTTTGAAAAGATTCGTAGGTCTATAGATAAATTTGTAGGGCCTGGCAGCACGTTCAAATTGCGAGTATCAATCCCCTTTCGTGAAAGAAAACTTCAGTCAATGTTACCAATATTTTTGTAATTTTTTTTCTGCTGAAGCAGAAAAATATAGTAGATTTAAAAGTAAGATAAGTACTTAGTATAAACTCTAAAACAGTCATATTAAACGATAAATGCCTTAAAAATTTCAAAATTTAGTAGTTATGAAAAAAAACATGTCCCAGAAAAAAACATGTTTTTTTTCACAGTTTTTTTCATGTTTTTTTTTCACGTCAGGAAAAAAACTTTTTTTTTTACAACACTATACATGCTACTGTAGCGACAAGCTTATAGCATTCATACAGGGATATCAAACATTCCCACTTTACATCTGATAGCTTACACGGCCATTGTTGGATTAATAACGAATTTATCTGGTCTAAGTCTATGTCTGGAAAGAAACAACTCGTGTTATAGGCATCAGTACACATCCTGGTTTGTCTGTGTTTATCTGTCCAAATAATCTGCGGGGAGAAATATTCAGCTGCATTTTTTTTTTAAATCGTTGTTCTCATTTTATTAGACTGTTCGTGGTTTTAATTACATATAGGTTAATAAATAACTAGTCCAAGATCAAGTTTCAAATTTTAACTTGTTTTTATTTTCATAAGCATATCGAACTTCAAAGATACTGGACACATACATCTAAACAGCGATTACAATCGACACTTCTTCCAAAGACATTACTACCAAAACTGTTGGTTCAAAACATGGAGGAAGGAATGTATGGAGACGACGCAAGGGACCTTCTGCGCGCACTGGAGTGAAACCGGATGGAGAGAAGTGGGGAGGGGAGGCCGCCATATTGGTCGGCCGTAGAAACACGGGAAAAAGGGACAAAGACCTCAAGGAAATCATACGACAACCGTGGCACCGCAATTTGACGATGGATTATTATGTAACTCGACGAGACAGATCAAAAATGAAGAATAAAATTTTTTGATATCCTGCTTAGTTCTCGAGATATACTGTCTCAAAAGTGGAGAGTCTCGGATTGAAATTCAGAAGAAAAATTTCCCAAAGTTTACATTTGATGATAGATTCTTATATAACAAGACGAGATAACTCGAAAGTGAAGAATATTTATTTTCGATATCTCGCCTAGTTCTCGAGATATGCTCTGTCCAAATTGGGATGGTTAGGTTAGGTTAAGTCAATGTTTAGAACTTTTTTTTATTTTAAAAAAAAAAAATCGAAACCTTCAAGAGACCTCATAGCTTCTGGGCTTACTCAGAAGATATTTTACTGTTAGTGACCTATGTAACTTTGCTTACCATACATCTAAAGTCAGAAGCTCAGATGGGAGTAGTTCACATCGCGATACACGTTTTGTCTCTAACATGGTGCTTATGAAATTACTAAAAACTAATAATAAATAAATTGTTTGTACCCTTCTGGTTCATGCTGCGTTCAACCTACCCACGTTTTCCATTAACATTGCCGCTACAAAATCAAACTTTGTGGACAGATCTAAACACATGAAATGCATCGCGAACTACATTTCGGGTAACAACAACGTTTGCTTCATCAAGTTTAGTAGTTCACACAGCACAAATTATCACAATTAATTTCATCGTACACTTTCGGTGTAAACTGAAACTGGACTAGAGCATACACATTCACTGTATCGCGATATAAAATGACCCACTTTAATTATACTTTCAACACTTGTTTACAGTAAGGCTAGCCTATTACGTGCAAAGTAGAAACATATGCTGATTGTCTACACTACACCAACAAACATTTGAGAACGATATCATCCTATTGAGAGCAATGAATAAATTTATAGCGATAAGCTCTAATCTTGCAGTTATCTATCAAACATTGCAAGAACAATAATTTCAATGTGATTTAGTAACGAACGTTATTCCAGGTTGTTTCCTATCTTGTCTGTTTGTGCAACCGTATTAAACACAACTTGGCATTATAAAAAAACTTTGAAATATTAAAAAATGAAATGTTCACAGAAGAAAACACAGTGCAAACAGCCCAATGTTTTGGGCTGATTCCTTTGGCCGCCGCGCATGCGCAGTAGGAGACGAGTTTTTGTATGAGGTTTCACCGATTTGGCGTATATTCCTTCCTCCATGGTTAAAAACTGTCCTTGACCGGCATAAACTGAGTCTGTAAAACTGTCTCTTAGTCTCTGCTGATGGCATTATATAAGTTCTATCGAAAGTTCTAGAACACTACAAGGGCTTCCGACGGATATTTCTCAGACATTAACAATACTTAACCCTTTGACTGCTGCTGACAGGTATAGCCGCAGCCGTCGTATTTCCCCTGAGTGCTGATGACGAGATAAGCCGCACCCGGCTGCCGCTACCTGTGTGCTGATGACGAGATAAGCCGCACCCGCCTGCCGCTAGCTGTGTGCTGATGACGAATATAGACGCGCCGCTACCTGAGTCGTAAAGCGGACTTCTCGCCACATTTCTCAATAGCCTTTTGCAGTTTTGGTCGCTAGCTTATCGTACGAATGTTTGTGTGCTGGGAGCCTAGGCTTCGCTCTACAATTATCATTTTAAGGTCTCTTTCTATATTCGTGAATAGCGCGAGGAAAAATCGGATGGCTTTAACTCTCTGTATGAGTTCGAATATCTCTAATTTTACAGTGGTGGTCTGAACGCGGTATGTAAGTGTGGAATACAATATTTCTAGCATTTTTTTCGAATCAACAATAACACTCTAATACAGTAAGGGACCTACAGAAACTGCCAAGAAAAAACTGTAAACTATTGACGTAAATTTAAGAATCACCGCGCTTTCGACAAAAGCTGCAAAAATCGAGAGAAAAATGCAAGCAAGAAATAATTATTAGTTATGAAAAATAGGGTTAATGATTCAGTTTTATTCTGTAGTAATTTATTTGCAGAGAAAACTATGTAGTGAGAGCATTTATTCTGTATCAGTCGTGAGAGGTCACAGTGCTTCGCCAGAAACATTCAGCACAGGGCGGTTGGAGCCGCTCGGACGGCTCCGTCCCCAGGGATAATCACTTAGCGCAGGTAGCAGGCCACAGCGCGGCAGGTACACGATCCGCCGGCAGCAGTCAAAGGGCTAAACAATTGAAAACTATAAAGAAAATTAACAGGTGGTTTAATGCCAACAAACTAATACTTAATGTAGAAAAGACACAGTTACTTCAGTTTGTTACAAAAAATAAAACAAAGGACAGCTATAATGTGATATCAGAAGAAAAAGCAATCAATGAAAGCAGTTTCACAAATTCCTGGGTGTATATATAGATGACAAATTGAACTGGAAACAGCATATTCAACAACTTCTTAAAAAACTAAATTCTGCAATATTTTCACTTAGAGTAATATCTAGAATAGCTAATATAGAAACCAGAAAGTTAGTATATTTTGCATATTTTCATTCCCTGCTCACTTATGGCATCTCATTCTGGGGAAAGTCGTCACAAGCAGCGAGGATATTTAAATTGCAAAAGCGTGCTATAAGAACTATTTGTGGAGCAAGCCCACAGACGTCGTGCAGAAATCTATTTAAAAACCTGGGTGTACTAACAATGCCAGCACAGTATGTATACTCTGTACTATCATTTGTAGTGGAAAATCCTGAACACTTCAATCTTAATGCTGACATACATAGCTATAATACTAGGGATAAATACAATATTCACAAGGATTACAAATCACTGTCAATTGTACAGAAAGGGTTAACATTTACTGGAGCTTCCTTATTCAATGTCTTACCAACAGAAATTAAATGTTATCTACAAAAACCCAACTACTTTAAGTCTAAACTGAAAGAGTTTCTGCTTCAGAACCCATTTTACTCTGTGAAAGAATTTTCTTCTTGGAATTTGGTAACTAAGAATGACTGATAAAATAGTATATATGGTGTATGGAAGGGGAAGGTGACAGAATTATCCACAATTACTAAAATGATATATTGTTTTTCTTTCTGTTGAAACTTTTGACAAATGAACTAATTACACTGTTTACAAAATTTCACTCATATATAGTAACTAACATGGGATAGCATGCACTCAAAAACTGCTGTGAAAAATTATCATACTAACAGGTTTTTAAGTAATTGACTGCTTATGAGTTGTTGGTAATATAATTGATATTGTTAATAGGTGTGTGTACTGTTCCACATAAATAGCAACTAACATAATATAATATGTAGTCACAAATTACAGTGAAACTTATCATGGTAACTGGTTGGTAAGAAAATAACTGGTTATTAGATGCTGGTAACAAGTGTATACACTGTTCCACATAATAAGTATCAATTAACTCGGGATTGTATTTGTAGATTACAGGAAATATTGGTTATACTAATGGGTTGTTGCTAACTTGTTGTCAATATATAATAATATTATCAATTATATAGTAATATTGACATTACTAATAAGTGTATGTACTGTTCCACATCCCCGAGATTATTCTCACATGGGATCAAAGTGAACATATCTATCTATCTATCTAATTAAAAACAACCATTATTAATACATAATCTTTTACAATCATTACAAAACGCTTGGAAATCAAAAATAAAGATACTTAAACATAAAATTATCCACATAAATAATTTTTATCTGTAGTAAATTATCCTTTAAACATCGTTGCTTACCTTAATACCTACAATTACAGACATTTAAGTAATTCTCTTGCCTAGTTCTGTCCTTAAACATATTGAATGGTATTAACATAATTTCGTTACACAAAACAAAATCCATTTACACTGATTTACAATAAAATACAAGGGAAATATACAAAACCATTTTCAATCACACGCTAGCTTGCTACAAATGCGTCATAAAATATAAATTAGGTTAAAGTTTAGTTTTGAGGGCTGTTACAATTTGTTTAAACAAGATTTAGCGTGATAGGAATGGCAGTGAGGACGGTGATAGTACTGTAGTTATATATATATATATATATATATATACAGGTATATAAACCAATTGGCAGGCATTGGTGATTGCCGACAGAAGTTAAAATTTAAAACTATAAGTGTCATGCGCGCAACATGTCATAGTTGTAGATAGCTACAGATATACTAAATAACATTAGCATGTCGGTGACGCGAACTCAAATGCTAAGAATCTAACTTAGTCCACAACCTGAAGGTTGGTCGGATCTTCCCGAAGGAGATGTCCCAAGCTAATGTGTCAGAGGCAGGAAGACCAATTCCTTTCCTCAGGGACCTACAGTTTAACGTGGAATCAGAACCACGGAACGTCCCGGCGTAGCTCATACAATCAAATACGACTCATAAAAATACCTGCTCACCACGGGGTTTGAACCCACGACCAGAGAGAGGAACTTTCAGAAGTAAGCGCATTAACCATTGAGCTACCAGACCGCCTTGTTTAGAAGTATACGTGTGCTAAGTACTATCAAAATCCTATAAAAACTGTGTGTTTGTATAGAAACCATTAGAAAAATTGCTTTCACTGTTGTCCAAACGCAACACGTCATATATATAGCTACAGATACGTATACTGCTCTCACAGCATGTTGGTGACGCGAAATCATAGATTTACCCTCACCTTTCACCCCTCCTATAGAAGTATTCACTTCAAAATTATTGTAATTATAAAGCGGGAATAAAATTCTCATGGAATACCCTTTTGTAAACACCCAAGATTGTTTATCATAAACCGAATTTGCTCGTCTCGTTGTTATTGCATTACGCAGATACTGGGCAACTATGTTGAATAGGTATTAATTTGGTGATAGGCCATTCCCAACGGCTACATAAATACATTTTACCGCCACTGAAGATGCCCTACACCACAAGGGCCAAACGTGTCTGGGGAATCGATTTGAAATAAAAATCGCCAAACCAGTTGTTTTTGACGGAATTATTTATAAAATTATATTGGAAGGGGTTTTCACAGCTTATGGTCTAGGTCTTAAATCTGAGGTATATATTATCACTCGCGGATGGATCGAGAAATGATAGTCAGTTCGTAGCGATAACAGACAGGCTGCTACAGATCACAATGCATCTGAGATACGCACTCCTTTCCAACCAAAGATCATACTGCACCACAGATTATCACTAACAACCGCCATATTGTATTAATATTGTTTTTGATTGCGTAACTGTATTGTAAAAGGGCCGTGCACATTCGTTCAATAACTAAAGTGACAGACATCTTAAAAAAGAGTCATGACCCAAAAATGGCAATGGGCCGGTCATATTGCTCCCAAAAGAGATGACAGATGGACTACGGCAGTACTGGATTGGATACCGAGAAACCTGAAAGAAGCAACGGGAAGACCCCCGGATCAGACATACGTCGAGTTACAGGCGTGAACTGGAAGAGGGTGGCTCAAGATCGATCAGCCTGGAAGGAACTACAGCAAAACTATGTAGAATTAAATTCTAATATATAGCTCATTAGACTTAAAGAGGTTACATCCTAAAATAAGGAGTGATAAAGCTGTAATAATAATATTATTAATAACAATAACAGTATTTATTCAGGTTTCTGAACTGTAGTAAGTTAGAATACGCGGAAAAGGTAAACCAAACCACTACAGGGCGTTCGCCGGAAAACGCTACCCTCCCAGTCTGTTGCCGTCGGCAACTTGCTCGGTCAGTCGTGCCAGCAGTTTCCGCCACACGGCACCGTGAATCACCGCACTGTTTAACACCTCCGCTGCCCCAACAGTGTTGTGAATAAACGTTTCTTTGCGGTTTGGCTGGTTTGGGGCTTCATACTCTTATTAATCTGTACCGTGTTTGAGTGTGAGTAAAATTATGGTACGTTACAGTTTGCAACAAAGAATATTTCTCTACGATACATATGTGAAGAAGAAGTCGTTTAAAAAGTGTCGCAGTAAATTTCGTCGCGAATTTCCAGGCGCTTTACTGCCAGCTAAATCAACAATTCTGCGTCTGGTTAAAAAAGTAAGAGAAACGGGTTCATTTTTTAACAAAAAGAGACTGTCGGTCAACCGTATTCTCACAGAGGAGAAAATTGACGATATCGCTTTTCGACTAGAACAGTCACCCAAAAAATCATTAAGTCAGTTAGGGCAGCGTGTGTCTCGAAATATGTTCAGAAGATGTGAAATTCGCATTACACAAGAGGATCAACACTTCCAGCATCTTTTATAAGGTAAGCTAATGAATTACGTCACATTTAAATGCTTAGCACACAAGTTTATGAAGCGTAATTATTATGAAATAGTCCGCGGCCGACGGTCGAACAATGCCGGAAACTGACCGCTCGCTCGCCGGGAGCAGTTTCTTCCTTGTAGCGCTAACAGTGGGTTGCGTTTCCGGCGAACGCCCTGTATATAAAGATTAAGACGTATAATATTTATTTTACTGTAAAGTTTACAACGATACTATATCAAAAACCTCAGATAGAACCCCAACTAAAGTTTCTGCTTAATTTTACTCTAAAACTAGATCACATTTATGTGGAATATTTCCGCTTCCTACTAAAATGCCTCATTTTTACCTATGTTTATAAACATTTTATAAAATATATATATTTTTTTAATTTTCTTAATTACCTTACGTTCTTCGTAGGTTGGGATAATATTTACGTAGAATATTTCCTCTTCCTATTAACATCTACATCTAGATCTACATGTATACTCTGCAATTCACAAAATTGTGGGTGGCAGAGGGTGCTCAGCACCAAAGCTAATCTCTTTGCTGTGCATTCCAATCCCTAATGGTACGAGGGAAAAAAGAATTCATATAAGAATCAGTCCGGCACCTTACTTCTCTAATTTTATCTTTCCTGTCATTCCGACTCAAATAGATTGGTGGACGAAGTATATCAATACATTCGTAAGTGAAAGTGGGAGTACACATGTTTACCAATAAGTTTAAACGAAACGTGCGTCGTCTATCTACCAGAGACTCCCAACCTAATCTACTAATCAGTTCTGTGACGCTTTTATAAGGACTGTAGCAAGCGGTCACGAATCGAGCGTCTCTTCTCTGTACTTTCTCTATACTTTCGATCAACCCCTTACGAAACGGGTCCCAAATGGCACAACATTAATCCAAATGTGGACGCACAAGAGATTTGTACGCTATCTCCTTTGTTTGTTCATTACAATTTTTCAAGATTCGACCTATGAATCGCAGCCTATAATTTGCTCTACCTACTAACGAATTAATGTGTATGTCCCATTTCATGTTCCTTTGTACTGTTAAAATGCCTCATTTCTTACATATCTTTATACACACCATTTTACAAGATAATGTCTTAATCTTTCCAAGTTGCCTTACTCTCTCCGTGGGATAGTATAGTATTTATGAATAATATCTTAGGTAGAATTTTATTTTTTTATTTTTCTAAATTACCTTACGTTCTCAGTAGTTTAGTGTAATGCCTAATTTTTACGATGTTCATAAACATTTGATAAGATAATTTCTTGATTTTCTAAATTACGTTCTGTTCTTCACGGGCTAAGATATTGATTGTGGAGAAAATTATTGAAATGCCTCATTTTTACGTGTGTTTATAAACTTTTTACCAGATAGTTTCTTGATTTTTCTAAAATTACCTTACGTTCTCCGTGGATTAGTGTAATATTAATATAAAATATATCCACTCGTATTAAAATGCTCTATTTTTACGTATGCTTCTAAACATTTGATCAAATTATGTTTTCATTTTTCTAAACTACCTTATACCATCCGTTGGTTAGGATAATATTTATGAAGAATATTTCCTCTAAAATGCCTAATGCCTAATTATCACGTATAAACTTTTGATAAGATTAATTCCTGATTTTTCTAATCTACCTTATATTCGCCATGGGTTAGTATAAAATTTTAGATAGAATATTTCCTCTTCGTATTAAAATGCCTCATTTTCATGTAAGTTTATAAACATTTCATGAGATGCTTTCTTGAATTTTCTAAATAACCTGGGTTAGTATAATATTTGCATAGAATATATCCTCTTCGTATTAAAATGTCTAATTTTGGAATAACTTTATCAAAACTGTATTTGAGTAGTTAATTTCGTTATTTTGTAAATTACATTGTGTTAAAATATACAGAAAATCAAAACTTTCTAATTGCTGAAGGAAAACGATCATAAGTAAGATGAAAAAAAAAAAAACACGGTACTTCTTAAGCGACCTTTTTTTCCCAAGTGATAATAATTATGACACGAAAAAATATACAGCATACGTGTAATTCACAAACTAGCCTGTATATATATTCCTGTATTTAATTTATAAATAATTTCTTTATTTTATCTAAATTACCTTAAGTTTTCGTGTGTTGGTATAATATTAATGTAGAATATTTCCACTTCGTATTAAAGTGCCTAATTTTCACGTATGTTTATAAATATGTGATAACGTCGTTTCTCATTTTTTCCACATTTCGTCACATTCTCCATTAGCTAGCATAATATTGATGTAAAATATTACCTCTTCATATTAAAATGCCTCACTTTTACGTTTGTTTATAAACATTTGATAAGATTAATTCTTGATTTTTTTAAAATTACCTTATGGTCCCCCTGCGTTAGTATAATATTTGCGTGGAATATTTCCTCTTTGTATTGAAATGTTTAATTTTTAGTTAACTTTATGAATATTTGATTAGTTAATTTCTTTATTTTGTAAATTACATTGCGTTAAGATATACAGAAAAGAAAATCATAACTTTCTAATTGCTGGAGGAAAACTAACTTAAGTAAGAAGCAAGGAAAAAAAAAAAGAACGAAAAAAAAAAACACGGAACTTCTTACGCAACTTTTTTTCCTTCTCATTGTTAATAATTATAACATGAAAAAACAAACAGCATGCGTGTTATTCACGCACTAACCTATATAAGTATTCCTGTATTTAATTTATAATTCCGATGCTGTCCTGTGTTATTAGGTTCTCGGAGTTGGTGATTAGCATACAATGATCATCGTAATGGCAGCTCAGTCTCCGATATGGAGACGTCATAAACGCGAATCCGCCGTCGCGTTGGCCATTACGGATTCGGCGCGTGCGTCTAGCGCCATTAAGGCATCACGCACGGCGACCGTGTCGGGAATGCGAGATGCGACCTGCATGCGGGCTCACGTGCCCACACCTTATGGTCGCACAGAATCGATAGGTCGGCGGAGCCACATTCGATATGAAGGGCACGGAGCCTGCACAAAATGAGGGCCGCCTCAATCCCGAACACGGCGAGCACAACTATGGTGCTACAGAAATAGAAGTACTCGCCGTCGCTGTATTGAATTTCTCTTCATCCGATCACCATGGAAGGAAAGGATTTATTTATAACGGATTTTGCCGTTTTCGCTGCAGACATCTATACTAATATTATAAATTTTAACGTAACTCTGTCTGTCTGTTACGTTTCTTGGGCTAAACAGCTAATCCGATCGTAATGAAATTTGACAAGGAGATGCTATTTGACATTAGAATGGACATAGAATACTATTTTCTGAAGAAATGATACATATTTTCATTGAATTATGAAAACTATCCGAACTTTGACAGACAGACGCATAATATCTATATGACTTTATAATGCGCAATGTTAGAGAGCAATAGCAGCATAGCGCAGCGGTAATGTGCTTGCTTCTTAAGAAATTTCCCAAGTGGCTTCAGGTTCAAACCCAACTGGGAGGAAAAAATTTTAAGAATTGTTTTTCATAGTTTGAGTGAAGCCTAGGATTTTGTAGTATGGATACCGTGTTGAAAAGTAGGTCCCATCAATTCAGAGCTGGAATGCGTGGCAAATCGTAGGTGGTAGAAAGGTGCCTTAAGCGTTTACTTTATTCGGGGTATAATGGTTCCACAGACAGTTTGTGTGTGATCTAATCTAATAATGTTAAAAATGCGAAAGTAAGTTTCAGTGTTGTTGTTAAATTTTGACGACTCTATGCGTACACCGATGACAAGGAACTACTTTGTATCTTTAGGAAGGAAATAGGATACTTTTTACCGGTATGAATAACAGTTTTAATCATGAGACCGGTTCGACAGTAGAACGGTATATCGATGGCGTTCCCGTCATATTATGCTGAGTCGGTGTTGTTTGGGACATATCTTAGAAAGCTTTCGACTTTTTGTATCCAATTCTAGCAATCAAATTCTAAGTCCATGCGTACAAAGTCGCGGGTAACAGCTAGTATATATATATATATATATATATATATATATATATATATGTGTGTGTGTGTGTGTGTATCGCAATGTAAACAAAACATCCACCATACTTCTGCATTAAAAGTTGTCGATGCAAAAAGGGAGGTAGAATTTCATGCGGTAGTTTCGCTTACGGGATTAAAGCTCCGTTGAAATACTCCGCCTTATTCTTCCAGACGTTTCGACCAGGGCTTAGGTATTCTTCAGGGGCCGTCAACCGAATCTGCTACAGACTAGGATCTGCTGGAGAATGCGTGGCTGGTTGTTTTCATATTTGTACTGTCCATGGTCCGTCAATATCGATTATCCGGAGGTATGCTTTTTACGATTTAATATCTGTGGGTCCAGAGTTAATTATTTATTTAACACACATTTCCAAGCCTGGCTAAGAACATGAAATACTGTGGGAAAATACAAAAGTGCTAGCTAAAACCGAAGGTTTTATACAAAGAAATTTAAGAGAGGATATTGAAATATTCAAACAGTCAAACAACCTCATCAAGGATGGTGGTTATGGTCTTAACCAGGCTTGGAAATGTAATTAACTCTGGACCCACAGATATTAAATCGTAAAAAGCATATCTCTGGATAATCGAAATTGACCGACAATCGACAGTACAAATACGTAAACAACCAGCCATGCCAGTCTCTAGCAAATCCCAGTCTGTAGCAGATTCGGTAGACGGTTCCTGAAGAAGATCTAAGCCCTGGTCGAAACGTCGAGAAGAAGAAAGGAGCAGTATTTCAACGCAGCGTTAATCCCATAAGCAATTTATATTAAAGATATTTTATTTACTTGGTTACCAAAAGCGTTGCTGTTACAATAGCTGCAGAGCACAAACAACAATATTAACAAGAACTCAAAGGAACAGAGAGAAAAAAGTGTAGTAATTGACATAAATCAGTTCACATTGCATATGACCAAAAGTCAGCATCATCTTCAGCGTTTTCATTGGCATTAAAGCGGGCAATTATATAGACGCTGAATGTTCTGTTCTGCGAGATTACGTACGCCATCGTGCTAATATAACCTACCATCCTGTATCTTCTTTCTGCAAAACTCTCCACAAACTTCTTTTCTCACCCATCATTTCCAAAACTCGTTCATTTCGTACTTTGTCTGTCCACTTAATTTTCAGTATCCTTTTATAGCACCACATTTCAAAGGCTTAATTTTTCCTTCTTTCTGGTATTCCTAAAGTCCATGCTTCGCTACCATAAAGTGCTGAGTTTTAAAAAGTTTTTTTTCTGAGTCCTAGATTAATATTTGAAACTAAAATATTTATATTTTTCTTGAAAGCTCTTTTCGTTGGTGCTGATGTGCTTTTAACATCTTTCCTGCTTTGGCCATGGTTTGTAATTTTACTTCTTAAGTAGCAAAATTCACTTACTTCTTCTATCAAGACAACCCTTCATTTATTCTACTACTAGCGGAGTTCCCGGCGTTGCCCTGTATAGTTGGCGTAGATTTAACCGTACCCTATTTTAATTCCCGCAAAAAATTTGTACAAAGTTTCATAAAATTCGCGCAAACTATTTTCGGAATTAAGCAAACCTAGATTCACCCGCCCCCTACCAAGAAACGGGTGGGTTGAAGTTTATTTGCACGTACACTATTTTCATTCGTCCGAAAAGATTCATGTATATCAAGCTTAGTTAATTTGGATAATAAACTGCATTACTACATTACTGAACAACGCTAGATTATGTTAGGAACTGACATTTGATTCAATTGCGAAGTACTTTTTTCTCGAAACGCCAGAAACTTTAACTTCGTAGATTCAGCCATTTATACAAATATCAAAAGTGAATCCGGAATAATATTATTGTAAACAGAAGAATAATGCTGAAGGCATTGTCCAGAGATCGTGCTTAAAGGAAATCTCTGTTGTTTTTACGGCTATCTATGGGTTTAAAACTAGAATATCCCGAATCAAAGTAAAGAATAGTTTAGTGTACAAGATAGTTATTACTGTAAAATTATCTTATTGCATTCATTAAAGGCCATGGTCAGGGACATTGTAGTTGTGTGTTTAGTGCGAAGTATGCAACATCTAATCCTTACATCTTTGGGATTTGCCATCATACGTTCAGAATTTCCTGCGTTATGTAACGTTGAAACATAAGACATGCCAAACAACTGAATTGAGATTCTAAGCTTTAAAACGGTGAAAACCCCATCGAAATCTGCTCCGTAGTTTCCGGGTTGTTATAAGACCAACAGTATATCCGGTTTTTGTTTTATAGATATGGAGGATTACTGGTATCATTTCTGCCACATTTCATCACTTTTGTCTTGCTCTGGTCTATACTCTCTATGGTTCAGATTTCCACCTCGTGACAGCGTGTCTACACTGACGTACATAAGTCAATCTCGGTTGCCACACAGTGAGCCGAAAAATTTCAGCGCTACATCAAATGCAGGCTCAGAATACATATAATACGGCTTCATCCAGAGAGTTTGTAAGCTAATAACAGTATTTCACATTTAAGGTAAAACACTAGATTTATTTTCCAACTTTTCGGATAAAACATTCCGTCACCGGCGTCACCGAACAAAATCAGACTTCTTGACCTATGGTTTGCAGTCCGTGAAAGAGAATCATTCATTCGATTATGACCGAGGTCATAACTTTCATGTCTACCACGAACCAACAACCTTCAACTGTCCTTTCATGACTTCATAGAACAAGCAAGTGATCGTGCCTGCCAAATATCTGGAAACGATCGGCTGATAATTCCATCGTTTCCAAATGTGTTTCGGAGAAGCAGTTGAACTTCACGACTGGTCACGGCACCTGGTGGCTATAGTTGGAACTGGACGGTGGCGCTGTGACGCATGGAAATCATGCACCACATTCTCTGGGTATTAATACTATCAAGTTTGGCACTCTTATGGTAATTAGTTTCCATGTTATAACGCGTTAAGTGGGGAAAGTTTAATTTTAACCACCCGGTAACTTGTGAGTGAATGTTGACTATTACTTAGACGCTCCTGCACTGTTCCAAATCATTTGTTAGCACAGCTAGCGCTAGATCATCTTCAATCATCAAGCTTCGAGTCGTCGGCGGTTTAGATTAATCGTTAGAGTAAATATTAGATATAATCGGTGCCAGTACACAGCCTTGAGGCATCCAGATTTTTTTGTGTTCTCCATCCAGTTTTGCTACCCTGAAATTCGACGTAAGTCCTTCGATAGTGAAGTAAATTTTGGATGGCTTCTCTGAACTCAAAAGTCATTTGTCATCATCATCATTAGATGTTTCCGGGTCATCCTGCACATCCTCTTCCAACTCTGGCGATCTTTCCAAAGTTTTTCCTCCAAACGACTCCCTTAGCCTCTACATCTTTCTTCACTTGGTCCATCCTTCTTGCCCGAGGTCTTCCAACTGGTCTCCGTCCCTTCCCCCTGTTCAGCATCCTCTCCTCCCCCATCCTCATAACATGCCTCAGCCACTGCAGTCTTGTTAACATCTCTTCTAATGCTTCCACTTGTAGTCTCTCCCTGATTTTGTCTTTCCTCGTGATATTCTCTATCCCTCTCAGAAACCTCATCTCTGCCGCCTGCAATCTGCTGATATCTCTCTTTGTCCATGTTTTAGAACCATAGTCAGTATGGGCTGCTAATATACTTTATAGAGTAGAATTTTGGCATCCTTCCCTATATTCCACCTCCAGATTACATCCTTTATCTGATTATACAATTGTCCGCTCTTCCTTACTCTCTGACTTATTTCTTCCTCCATCTTTCCATTGGTAGTTACCTTGCTTCCCAGATACACAAATGATTCTACCCATTCCAATTGCTTGCCGTCGAGTAACACAGCCTTCGAAGAGCAGGTGTTTCTAGTTATCTTCATTATTTTGGTCTTTTCCACACTAATCTCCAGGCCATGTTTACCCATTGCAGTCCACCATTTCTGTAATTCTCTTTCCAGATCTTGGTCTGTCTCCTCCCATATTGTGACGTCATCAGCATATGCTATCACCTTCAGCTCTGTTGGATCTCTGTGCCCCTGGACCTCAGCTATTATTACATCTGATACTACATTAAACAGGGCAGGTGACAACACACTTCCTTGTCTTACTCCTCTTTCTGTGTGAAACCATTCTGAATGTTTACTGTCTATGCGCGCAATTCTCACACTTCTCAGAGTCATTTGTAAGGTAGTGTAATTTTTTGCAAAATTACGGTATGCTGTACTGTGTAATGCTCTACCTCCAAACCATCCTCAGCGTGCTTAGTCAGTTTGAGGACTTGGTGTGGTGCAGATTTTGTTAGTTCTAAAACCCGCTTGCTCGTGAATCAGTTTGTGCTTGATTATGGCGCTCAATCGTCTGAGCAGCGTTCTATCAAATAGGTTTCTTGTAAGTGTTGCCCAACAGAGACACGGGACGATAGTTTTTGGCGGCAAAAGTTTTACAGCTTTCAATACTACCATTCCTTTAGTCTTTCTCCATATTTTACACTGAAGAGCAAAAGAAACTGATATTGGCATGCGTATGCAAACACAGATATATGTAAACACTTGTAGTACGGCACTGCGGTCGGTAACGCCTATATAACACAACAGGTGTCTGGCACAGGCGTTAGATCGGTTACTGCTGCTACAATGGCAGGTTATCACGATTTAAGAGAATTAGAACGTGGAGTTATAGTCGGCGCACGAGAGATGGGACACAGCATCCCCTAGGCAGCGATGAGGTGGGGATTTTCCCGAACGACCATATCACGGGTGCACCAGAATCCAGTAACACATGAAAACTCCGACATCGCTGCGGCCGGGAAAAGATCCTGCAAGAACGGGACCAACGATGAATGAAAAGAATCGTTCAACGTGACAGAAGTGCAACCCTCCCACAAATTGCTGCGGATTTCAGTTCTGGGCCATCAATAAGTGTCAGCGTGCGAACCATTCAGCGAAACATCATCGATATGGGCTTTCAGAGCCGAAGGTCCACTCGTGTACCCTTGCTGAGTGCACCACACAAAGCTTTACGCCTCGCCTGGGCCCGTCAACACCGACATTGGACTGTTGTTGATTGGAAACATGTTGCCTGGTCTGACGAGTCTCGTTTACAATTATATCGAGCGGATGGACGTGTACGGGTATGGAGACAACCTCATGAATTCATGGACCCTGCATGTCAGCAGGGGACTGTTCAAGCTGGTGGAGGCTCTGTAATGGTGTGGGGCGTGTGCAGTTGGAGTGACATGGGACCCCTGATACGTCGAGATACGACTCTGACAGGTGACACGTACGTAGGCATCCTGGCTGATCATCTGCATCCATTCGTGTCCATTGTGCATTCCGACGGACTTGGGCAATGCGACACCCTACACGTCGAGAATTGCTACAGAGTGGCTCCAGGAACACTCTTCTGAGTTTAAACACCTCCACTGGCCACCAAACTCCCCAGACATGAACATTATTGAGCATATCTGGGATGCCTTGCAACGTGCCGTTCAGAAGAGATCTCCACCCCCTCGTACTCTTACAGCCCTGCAGGATGCTTGGTGTCAATTCCCTCCAGCACTACTTCAGACATTAGTCGAGTCCATGCCACGTCGTGTTGCGGCACTTCTGCGTGCTCGCGGGGGCCCTACACGATATTAGGCGGCTGTACCAGTTTCTTTGGCTCTTCAGACATTAGTCGAGTCCATGCCACGTCGTGTTGCGGCACTTCTGCGTGCTCGCGGGGGCCCTACACGCTATTAGGCAGGTGTACCAGTTTCTTTGGCTCTTCAGACATTAGTCGAGTCCATGCCACGTCGTGTTGCGGCACTTCTGCGTGCTCGCGGGGGCCCTACACGATATTAGGCAGGTGTACCATTTTCTTTGGCTCTTCAGACATTAGTCGAGTCCATGCCACGTCGTGTTGCGGCAGTTCTGCGTGCTCGCGGGGGCCCTACACGATATTAGGCGGCTGTACCAGTTTCTTTGGCTCT
Source organism: Vandiemenella viatica (assembly GCA_031002005.1). Lineage (NCBI taxonomy): Eukaryota > Metazoa > Arthropoda > Insecta > Orthoptera > Morabidae > Vandiemenella > Vandiemenella viatica. Next base: position 7,614,145 of record JARYHS010006518.1, read on the forward strand.
TCAGACATTAGTCGAGTCCATGCCACGTCGTGTTGCGGCACTTCTGCGTGCTCGCGGGGGCCCTACACGCTATTAGGCAGGTGTACCAGTTTCTTTGGCTCTTCAGACATTAGTCGAGTCCATGCCACGTCGTGTTGCGGCACTTCTGCGTGCTCGCGGGGGCCCTACACGATATTAGGCAGGTGTACCATTTTCTTTGGCTCTTCAGACATTAGTCGAGTCCATGCCACGTCGTGTTGCGGCAGTTCTGCGTGCTCGCGGGGGCCCTACACGCTATTAGGCAGGTGTACCAGTTTCTTTGGCTCTTCAGACATTAGTCGAGTCCATGCCACGTCGTGTTGCGGCACTTCTGCGTGCTCGCGGGGGCCCTACACGATATTAGGCAGGTGTACCATTTTCTTTGGCTCTTCAGACATTAGTCGAGTCCATGCCACGTCGTGTTGCGGCAGTTCTGCGTGCTCGCGGGGGCCCTACACGATATTAGGCAGGTGTACCAGTTTCTTGGGCTCTTCAATGTCGTTATCTATTTAGGCAGTTGTAAAGCCGCAAAAGCCGTTCCATTGCTACGGTAGCAAACTGTTTTACTTCTACACTGTTATATCATCAAGACTTTACCAGTTTCGCCCATTTTGATTGCTTTATTCAGTTCGTCGATTTGAATCTCTGGCGGGATATATTTTCTTCTTCAGGTGTTACATTAGCCATTATATAGGTTTCACTTGGGTCATTGCTAAGTGTTTTCAGAAGCCTTTCCTATATTCCCCCCCCCCCTCCCCTCCCAGAGTCTTAATTCAACTTCCTCGCTTAGTTTTTTGAAGTTTTTTTTTACGTTTTGTAGATGGCTAAGGTCATTTGAGGCGGGATGGGACTGGGGACAAGAAACTGGAAGTAATTCAGTCGTGGACTTTTTGAATAATGCGTCTCGGTATTCGCCTGGAGTGATTTGGGGAAACCCAAATCTGAATGCCCGGACGCGGATTCGAACCTGCGTCCTCCAGAAGCGAAGTTAGATCTTGCAAGTGCAATGCACAAAGTTGGCCCATATTCCACTGTTTCCTGGATGGAAGGTTTGTCTTTTTCAAAGGACCTCAGGTATTCCTAAAGGAGAATCGAAACTCCTTTGTTTGCGGCAGGTATTTAGATTGTGCTGGAACCTCTGGGAGTTGAAAGACGGGGAAGGACTGGGGGCAAGGAACGGGAAGGAATTTGTCCCGGAATTTTGTGTCTGGTCCCGTGTCAATGAATTAAGCGTTACTGTCATGAAATTCGCGTATACCAGTTTTTTTTCTCAGTCTTAACATACCATGGTGGCCATGCGGCGCTCGCAGAGGCATATATATATAAATGGAGCATAGTTTTTACCTAAGATACAACTTTTCTTAATTAGTTTGAATATTTGTTCACTCGTTGAACATATCACTGAAATACCTTTATATCCTCATAACGGAAATTATAATCCTGTATCTGACAACCCTAGATGTGACACATCTGTTAAGGTCATAGTAATGTCGAACATACTGGGCTGGTATTTGTTATATACACAGGCTGTCAGGAATGAAATGAATACTCCTGCGGCCGCAAATAGGTCGCATCATGCCCTACTATAAAACAAAATTTTATTTTGGTAAAAGTCTCACTATTTTCGAGATATCAATTATTTTAATTTTTGTCCGAAACATGTGACTTGTCCAGTTCATTCCATGACATTTCTACAAATTAAGACTTTTTGAAACCCGTCTTTTTTTTAAAAAAAAAAAAAAAAAAAAAAAAATTAGGTACTTAAAGATATTTGAGTCATCTAAAACAATGTTCTTTCTTTCTTAAAGCGTTAAAAAAAACCTTATAAAAAATCTTAAATAGTTGTTTTTTTATACTGATCTTAAAATGATTGTTTTATGATACTACTTCAGTCTGCTAAACAGACTATTGTGCATTTTAAACATGCAAAAAAATGATGATAGTGATTTTTTGCTGTCGTCAGTCTTTTGACTGGTTTGATGCAATCCTCCATCCCTTCCTATCCTGTGCTAACCTCTTCATTTCTACATACCCCTTACAACCCACGTCCTCAATTATCTGCTTCATATATTTTAATCTCTGTCTTCCTCTACAGTTCTTACCTTCGACTATTCCCTCCACTAACAAATTAACCAATCCAGCATGTCTCAAAATATGACCTACCAGCCTGTCTCTTCTTTCTGTAAGCTTCTTCCACAAACTTCTTTCCTCACCCATCATTTCCAAAACTAGTTAATTTCTTACTTTGTCTGTCCACTTAATTTTCAGCATTCTTCTGTAGCACCACATTTCAAATGCTTCAATTTTCTTTATTTCCGGTTTTCCTGAAGTCCATGTTTCGCTACCATCAAGTGCTGTGCTCCACACAAAGAGTTTTAAAAAGTTCTTTCTAATTCCTAGATCAATATTTGAAACTAAAAGGTTTCTCTTTTTCATGAAGGCTCTTTTTGCTAATGCTATTTAAATTATGATAATGATATTTAAAAAAGATGATTTTTGCTATGGCGTGCATACAAATAATAGACAGAACAAATGGACGTAGTATTTTTTATTTCTTTAATTGTAAAAAATGTTCAAAATGGCCGCCAATTGCTCTTATGCACGCACCGAGCGGGGCGGTGTAACGGTTAGCGTCCTCGCCTCGCATTCGGGAGGACGGCGGTTCGAATCCCCGTCCGGGCATCCAGATTTGGGTTTTCCATGGTTTCCCCAAATCACTCCAGGCAAATGCCGGGATGCTTCCTTCAAAAGGCCATGGCCGAATTCCTTCCCATTCCTTGCCCCCATCCTTGCCCCCCATCCTTTCCCGTCTCTAAAGACCTCGATGTTAAAAAGAGACGTAAAGCAGTTAAAAAATTTTTTTTTAAAAAAATCTTATGCACGCCCTAAATCTCTTGACACATGATCTTTTTATTCCTTTGTAATTGATGTGTTTTTATTTTCCCATGCAGCTGTTTAATAGAAGTTATCCCCGTCGCGTAGACTAAATCTTTTAGGCAGACCCAATAAAAAGAATCAAAGGGATTCAGGTCCGGCCTAAGATAGGGCCAAGGACCCCGAATAGTGGTTGCAATCCAGCAAAGCGGGATCCCGCATTATTAGCAGTCCTGCCAGCCTCTTCACTTTGAATATCCGTAGATGGCCGCTAAAATTTCCGTAGACTAGGTGCAAAAATCTGGAGATTCGCTAACTAAAATACTAAAACAATAATTATGGAAGAGAGAGTCAAAATTAACAATACTTTTTATTTCAAGATTTCTAAAATTGGAAATACAAAATAATATTCTACATTGAAAGTGAGGAATATCTCTGAACATGTTTTGTACATCGTTACTTTCACCACTGCTGTTATTTTTTTATTTTTTTATTTTGGGCATCATAGATTTTCTTTGCTGACATCAAATTTAGTATATCTTCTGAAACAGGAAATGTTAAAAACTGCGACCGAGCGTGGCGGTGTAACGGTTAGCGTTCTGGCCTCGCATTCGGGAGGACGGCGGTTCGAATCCCCGTCCGGGCATCCAGATTTGGGTTTTCATGGTTTCCCAAATCACTCCAGGAAAATGCCGGGATGCTTCCTTCAAAAGGCCATGGCCGAATTCCTTCCCATTCCTGGCCCCCATCCTTGCCCCCCATCATTTCCCGTCTCTAAAGCGCCCCACACACTTACAGATGAACTGCAGGCCGATGCCTGTGACGAAGAACTGTAGGCTGAAATCTCAAAGCACCACACACATAAACGACAACTGCGTGTAGGCGGTGGTCTGTACAGGCCATGGACTGTGTGCTGCCCACTCACTAGAGCTCGTGAACATCAGGCCAGTGGACTGAAGATTTTTAACTTCAGTCCAGCGGACTGTCGTTCGAAATCTATGAACTCGCTCGGATGCAGTGTAATTGTTCGTTTCAAATTCACTGTTTCATTAACATAATTCACGTTCATAATGGGTCGCATTTTATTACGAAGAAAACGTTGTGCGATTGCGATCTTGAATAATATGTTATTATTCTCAACACCGGGACGCAAAAAGAGGTTTTGGAAGAAACAGTGGTTGCAAGAAAGGAGTGATCGTTCCCATATGACATTGTTGCGTGAACTACGACAATCACATACTGAGGACTTAATTAATTACTTAAGAATGAGTGACGAAAATTTCAATGAACTGTTAAGTATAGTGTGTCCATTCATCATAAAGGCAGACACCCGAATGCGCCAAGGAAAGACTGACAGTCACGTTGAGATTTTTGCCTACGGGTCAGAGTTTTGAAGATTTAAAGTTTCCTTCGAGAATTTCAGCAGTAGCAGTTGGTATGAAAATACCAGAAACTGCCAAATTTATTTAAGGATTTTTACATACAGGTAAGAATAATTTTTATTTTGATTATTGTTCAGAAACTTTTTATATTATAATAGACCACGGAAACGATAGAAATATATAGGAAATGTAACTTATAATCAAAATATAGACAGAATACGTTCAATTCCATGTACAGTTAGTTATTGCATTTTTTAAACATTAAAAACTGCGACAGTTTTGAAGCGTCAGGGTCTTTTTATTTGCACATGACTCATCTTTTACCTTCCACAAACATAGAAATTGCCGATATAATTCAATAAATGTGGAAATGAATTGAGGTTTGTTGTCCATTTTATTGACAGTCCAAAACAGATTGAACAGCGCGAAATATCTGTGGCCTGTCGGCAGGCACAGAATAACGTATCTGTGAGGCGCGGTGACTGCGTGTGTGTGTCCGTTTTGGCCTTGAGATCGTAAACTTCAAAGATTGTTAACTGTGGACTGCTGGCAGTTCAGGCCACGATCTCAACAATCCACACACTGACAGTTACGCAATGCCTGCAGTCTACGATCTTAATATCGACTGTAGGTGTGTGTCCAACTACGATAAACTGACAGTCCAGTGCCTTCAGATAAACTGTAAGTGTGTGGGGCGCTTAAAGACCTCGCTGTTGAGAGACGTAAAGCAGTTAAAAAAAAAATAAAAAGAAACTGCGACTCTTTTGATTCTCGTATATTGGTTAATCCTTCTGGGAAGGCACTGCTTTGTAAGCCGTGTCAACGTTCTCATAAAGATTGCGCCGATAGTTCTGTATTACGGTCTTTTAAGGTCTATAAAATCTATAATCACACAAAATATAAGCTTTATTTCAATCGTTGGTTCACACGAGTGGTTGCAACGAAACAATTAACAATTATTGACAATTCTGTAACGCATTAGCACTATACACTCAAAGTTTAACAAAACGCCAATATAAGAAAAATTAACAAATAGTAAAAAAAATAAAAAAAATCCGTAGATATTTTAATAAAATCAGAAAATTATAACTTTTTATAAAAAAAATCCGTAGATCTACGGATAAATCCCCAGAAATGGCAGCACTGATTATTAGACAGTCTGGCGGATCCCGCACAAAATTAAGCGAATCCGCAAAATCCGGCGGAAACGCGTGTCAGTGCGTGACTCGCTGCCCCACTCGGTCTCTGTCGGATGTATTGCACTGTTTGTCTGTACCAGAGCAGTTGGCATTTGGCTCGTGTGAACAAGCGTTTGTTTTTGTCTACCTCCGTCATTCGTAAGTAAATAGATCAAATTTTGCCTAGTCATCGAAACTTAGGTTTTGAGGACACATTTCTATAATTTGAGTTATGTTGGGTTTTTAGTACGATTTTCTAACTATCAAAAAAGTATTTTTTATGTGTCACACACGTTATCTGAACTACACAGTTAAAGCTTTTTATTCCCGTTTTCTGTATTTGCAGATCAAGTAGTTGTGACAACTTCCTGTATTTGCCTATATTCACTTCACTTTGTGAACTAGAAGGCTTTCTCTCGGTGTAATAGATCGATTGTTTAGGATTTAAAACAATCAAACCTCTGGTGACTTGGCCACTACGCATACCATGTTTTTTAAACTGATGTGATGTATTGTAACTCACGTAATATAACCTAAGACTGAATATTTTCCATTTTTGATTGTTTATTTAAAAATTGGTTTAGATTTAAAAACAAAAATGTTAAACCTCGATATACTCGTATATAGTCTACTTAAGACATGCTAAAATTTTTAATGTCATTTTGACAATTAAATAATTGTTAACTATTAATTTTTATCATTTAACATTAAAACCGATTTTTTAATTTAATTAACAGACGTTTATTATTTGATTTATTAACGCTATAAATAACTATGTTTTAAACATATTCGTTAAAAAACTGTTTGCGCCAACCCCACAAAAATCCCGCGGCATTGAAAACACTGCGGGTTTGCAATCCTTTCGCCCGATCCACCTACTTGGGTGCCTTTCATTAATTAAGAAAATCAATAACTCGAAAATAATAGCGAGACTTTTAATAAAATAAAATATAGTAGGACATGATGTAATCTATGTGCAGTTGAAGGATAATCCTTTCAATCCTGGACACTATTAGTTAGTTCGGTGGTTTAATTAATATGATAAATAATCGGTCCGCCATACAGTTCACTTTAAACTTGCTTTTATTTTCATAAACACGACGTCACAGATACTATTTACATGCATGCATACATACAATCGAGCGATTGTATACAACTCTTCTTCCACAGACAATACAGTACTAGGCCGTCGTAAATTGAGTCTGTGAAAACTGTTTCTCTGTCTCTGATGTTTGCTTTATATAAACTCCATCGAAATTTCTAGAACACTTCAAAAGCTTCCGCCAGATATTTCTCGAACGTTAACAATACTTAAACAATTGAAACACATTGAAAACAATCAGAATTAATACATAATCATTTACCATCATTACAAAATGGTCAGAAATGGAAATTAAAGATAATTAAACACAAAATTTATTTACAGAAATCATTTTAAACTGTAGTAAATTGTCCTTTAGACATCGTAGCTGGCTTTAATACTTGGAATTACGAACATTTAAGCAATTCTCTTGCACAATTCTGTTCTTAAACATATTAAATGGCCTCTAAATAATTCATTCCCATAAACTAAGTCTATTTACACTGATTTACAGTTAATTGAAAAACAAACATACAAGATCATATTCAACCAAAGTTTAGCTTACTACCAATGCTTTATAAAATACAATTCCATTTAAGTTTAGGTTTGAGGGCTGTTACACCACCCTGTATATAATCTCGTACGGACATTCCAATGAATTTCCGAAGCGTAATATTTGAAGCGAATGGCGGTTATTATAGCGGCGTAATAATCCCTGGTAATGTAGAAAGTTTGCCCCGCCCCTGTCGGCCGAGATCGGAACTAATCTCCCAGTTAACAAGATCCGAAAACTCCGGCGGCGTAATATCTCTGGCGGCCGGCCATCTTGTCAGAGATATTCACAATGCGCTGCTTAACTTTGTGTGCCTCTCAGGTATTTAAAGACACCAATTTTCCGCCTGTAAAGACTTAAGATCTCTTCTCTTCCCCCCCCCCTTTCCCCTTCTACTCTCTGAGAGCGTTGTAATGAAGATAATTCCGCGAAGTAGAGGAAATCTCGACATCTCCGATAAAAGCGAAATCACAGAAAGAACGGCGTCGCCGTAGCTTTGTTAGTGGTCCTTAATTCTTCCTTCGTCCTCTGCCGCCTTATACCTTAATTAACTACTCACAGAGGAAGTAAAAAGGAAAATTATTTCCCAGTTCGCGAGCTTCAAAGGGAAAGGCAGAAGTGGAATCTCTTTCCGTTAGGCTCTTTGCTGCGTTTCCGGCGGAAGATGTTATTGTTGCCAGTGGTATAAGCCGGCTAAAGAAAATGGCCGACTATTAACGCGAATTACATTTTCGCATTAATTCAGTCCCTCAACGCTGTACCGGTATCTCAATTATTCGACGAAATTAGACATTTTCGATACTAATAAAAGGTTACTTAGGTCATCGAGTCCTTAGCGCTGACGTCACGCACAATGCCTTCGTTGCACGATTTAATAACAATTCTATTTAGTTAAGCAACTACAAATTTTGGACACTAATAAAAGGTTGCTTTGGTCATCGAGTCCGACGTCATGCACAATGCCTTCGTTGCCGGCCAAATAGAAGTGGTTATGTTACTACAAAACCCAATTTATAAGCCTTATTTAATAACAATTCTATTTAGTTAAGCAACTACAAAAAAGCGACATGGCACAATAGTGAAAGAGGAATCATATTAATTATAAAGTGCTTTTTATTTGTTTACATTTCTTCGATGTGGATATTTTCGTTATATTCTGTGTCCATAGATACGTAATATTGAAGCTTCAATTTTCGAGCAGCAATATTAGCGGAAATTTTGATGAAATAAAGCGACAACTAGCATTTCATGTAATTTTATTTTTTTTAAATAATTTAAGTTGCCTTCAAGAGCGCTATGTTTCATGCATGTAAAAGTAGTTCCACATTAATATTTAATTAAATTTAAATGCACGCTCCGGTGGCAATTTCCCTACACACCCATCTTCCCCCTTTGCTGCACCCACATACATTTGTCCTCTACAAATTTTAACTTCAAATTCTTTCAATGTTTTTGGTAAATTATTCAACATTTCTCTTGGTAACTCATTCCAATCCCTGACACCCTTACCTAAAAAAGAGAATCTTCCTACACCCTTGTGCCTGAAATCGAGTGCCAGCTTGTGGTCATGGTCATCTTTTCCCTTCCATGCACTACTTTTCATACCTACTGCAATATCTTTCCATGCCTCATCACCAGTATACGCCCTGTACACTCCCATGACCCTCCTCATCCTCCTCCTGTCTTGCAATGAATCCCATTCCAGCTCCTTTATCATATCTGTTACTGATTACATTCTGCGATAATTTCCAGAAACAAATCTAGCAGCCCATTTTTGCACCCTCTCCAACTCCTGTATTTGATACGTAAAATGAGGGTCCCATACTACACTACCATATTCGAGCAATGGTCTGACCAAAGTTTTGTAACCCAATTGCTTGACTTCTCTCGTACATCCCCTCATCACTCTCTCCAACAAGTGCAGAACTTTGAAACCTTTTCCTACCACCTGTCCAATGTGTCCTGCCCAGTTAAGCTTGTTATCAAATGTAATGCCAGGATATTTTCATTTCAAGTCTTCAACAATCAATTCTCTCCCCACCTTATAATCATAATCAACCTTCAGTTTCGTTGCCTGGACCAGGAATAATACTAATATTCCACGACATAACGTGAATGTTTAAGAATTATTTTTAATTTGCTTTGCTTTCATATTACTGATTACTTGCCATATTAGTGATATGTGTACGGCGATGTAAACTGCAATCGAAATATGTACCACACAGAGAAAATGAGGATTATGAGCGTTAATTAATAATGATTAATGAACCGAATGTGGTGGGTGATTTGTTACTGTCCGGCATCGCATTCGGGAGGACGCGGGTCGAATCCCCGTCCGGGCATCCAGATTAGGGTGTTCCATGGTTTCCAGAAATAACTCCAAGCGAACGCTGGGATGGTTCCTTCTAAAGGCCAAAGCCGAATTCCTTCCCGTTCCTTGTCTGGCCATCCAGATGTGGGTTTTCCATGGTTCCCCCAAATCACTCCAGCGAACGCCGGAATTGTTCCTTCAAAAGGCAATGGCCGAATTTCTTCCCGTTCGTAGTCCGACCATCCAGATCTGGGTTTTCCATGGTTCCCCCAAATCACTCCAAGCGAACGCCGGGATGGTTCCTTCAAAAGGTCATGGCAGAATTCCTTCCCGTTCGTTGTCCTCAGTTCTTTTCCGCTTCTAATGACCTCGATGTCGACGAGGCGTAAAGTGGAAACAAAATACTACTGCTTTTAACCCTTCAATTTGCAAAGGATCAGAAATTAGTGGAAAACGAAAGATATGGCGTCACATATTTTTCCAAAGATGCTTCGATTGTATTTGTCGGTATCTTTTTCCTTATCTCTCCGTTTATACCGTCTAAGTTTTCTCGCGAGAATAATGTGTAGGATTCAATATACAAAACAACAATGTAAAATAGACAACAATTATTTGTAATTCACAAAGAAAAATATGCGCACCCATGAAATCCCACACATAGTAACCTGCACGCAATTATAGTCTACGTTTACAATATATTTGGAAGCAGGTGCTTGCGACATTACGTGTATTTAGGGGGCATCCATAAATTACGTGAGGTGAAATGGGGAGGGGGGGTCCGGCGAAATCTCACCAGATCTCACCAGGGAGGAGGGGGGGTCTACGTGAGATTTTGCGAAAAATTTGGGGACAGTAGAGCCAAAAAAAAGAAAAAAGATCTACAATTTGCGCCAAAGTCGATTTTAGGAGGGTATTTAGTCAAAAAAAAAAAAAAAAAGGTCTACAAAAGTTTCGAGGGCGATTTCTAGGGGGTGGGGGGGTTCTCACGGACTAGATCTCACGAAATCTCACCAGGGGGCAGGGGGGGTCCAGAAATCCGGAAAAACACCTCACGTAATTTGTGGATGCCCCCTTATTGCATAAAGCGCGAGGAAAGAAATGGAAGATATTGGTTTCAGTACTCCATCTTATTTCTTTGATCTTATCACTACGTACAGAATAGATAGGTGGGAAAAGTCTTTGACTGTAGTCATTTGGTAGTGTATGTTCTAATATTAGTTAATAACATTTTATTAGAAGAAATATGTGCTCTCTGCCACACAGGATCAAAGAGAAACGATAAGTGTGCTGTAATTTGATGACGATATTCGTATACTTTGCTATAACAATGGAGAGGGAAATGTTAACTAGAATTCATACGAAAACAATGAAACTTCGGAAAAGAATGTGCATAGTTGAAAAGTTCGAATTATGTATAGTTTGATTTAGATCAACATGGGATGAATATAAATGGCCAAAAAATCAGCTTATTAGGTATGTGACTAAAACATACAGGGAAAAAAAGACCTGCGCTATGAAAATGTTGGCGTAATATTGCATGATACGGAGAGATTTCAAAAGCTCCCATTTGGTAGAGAGAGTGGTGAGGGGAGATATCAAAGAAGTAAAGGAATTGGTTTACAAAACTTTGGCCAAACCATTGCTTGAGTATGGTGGTGTAGTATGGGACCCACATTATGGGAGTTGGAGGGGGTGCAAAGGAGGGCAGCTACATTTGTCTGTGGAAATTACCACAGAACACAATCAGTAACTGATATGATAAAGGAGCTGGGTTGGGAGTCATTGGAGGGTGAAGAGAGTGCTGGGAGTGTATAAGGCGTATATTGGCGATGAGGCCTGGATGGATATTGGTAGAAGAATTGGAAGGGAATATATACCGTGATCACAAGCTGGCACTAGATTTCAGGAATAAGGGAGGAAGAATAGAATAAATTATTACTAATGGTTTAGAAAATTTGATTAAGTTATCTGGAACTGAGAAAGAATTTAAATCAAAAAACATCCATGAACTTACAACAAAAAATAAAAAACACGCTAAATGGCTGAATGAAAATAACAAAGGACATGGAAAATGACCCATCACTTACCAAAGTTGAAGTCTGCAACCAGTGAATAAGACATAGCGAGGACAAAAATAATCCTTCTTATGTGTAATTCTATCGTAACTGTCTTCTACTGTGGTAAGTGGTGGGTCATTTTGCCTATCCTTTGTTATTTATATCACCTAAAAACCGCTTACTTGTTCCTTAGTATCATTTAAATGGCCGAATGAAAGTAACAAAGTAACCCATCACTTACCAACGTTGATGACTGCTGCGAGTGAATAACACATTAAAAGAAAAAAAAAATCCTTCTTATGTGTTACTCACTAGTCGTTGTCTTTAACTTTGGTAAGTGATGGGTCATTTTCCCTATCCTTTGTTATTTATATCACCTAAAATCCGCTTACATGTTCCTTAGTATCATTTAAATGGCCGAATGAAAGTAACAAAGTAGCCCATCGCTTACCAACGTTAATGACTGCTACGAGTGAATAACACATTAAAAGGAAAAAATAATCCTTCTTATGTGTTACTCACTAGTAGCTGTCTTTAACTTTGGTAAGTGATGGGTCATTTTCCCTATCCTTTGTTATTTATAGCTAACGGCTAAAAGCCGCTTAAGTTTTGCTAACTATCATTTAAATGACTGAACGAAAATAACAAAAGATAGGGAAAATGATCCATCACTTACCAAAGTTGAAGACAGTGACGTTTGAATAACGCATAAGAACGACAAAACAATCATTTTATGTTTTATTAACTCTTCGCAGTCTTCGTCCTTTGTAAGTGATGGGTGATTTGCAGTATCCTTGCTATTTAAATCGTCTAAAAGCTGCTTGCTTTTTCCTTGGTTTCATTTAAATACCTGAACGGGAATAAATATTGAAAAAGAAGCAGCATTCGTTCCAAATTGATTCGAAATGCAGTATGATGCTAAAGCAGTCAAATGTCTTCAAAATGAAAAGCTTTCAGTGTGTTTATATTTGTTAGGACTGAGAATTTTCTTCAGCCTTATCTTTGCAGCCAAGATGTTTTTTTGTAACAACAGATTGTTTTTTGTAATTCGTAAGTTTTTACGCCTCGTCGACGTCACGGTCATTACAGATGACAGAAGAGTGTGGACAAAGAACGGGAAGGGATTCAGCCATGGCATTTGGAAGGGACCATGTCGGAATTAAGGGAATCCGAAATCAGCTTGCTCTGGCAGGTATTCGAACCTACGTCCTCCCGAATGCCAGACATGATCATCATTTATATTATTTTAAAGGTGTTTTTTGTCACAACCCATTATCTCCCTTCATAAGTACCTCAAATTGATAAACGAGCTGGCATTTTAAAGATTAAGGTCACCGCTTTGGTCACGTCAAATTGTTAAGACAGTAATTTTTCAGAAGTTGACCCTTAAACGCCTAAAATATATTTACTGTAAAATGTGTGTTTTTTGATTGTTTTTTGTTTGTTTTAATTTTTCATGAGAAATTTATCTCCCTTGATACCTAACTAAAATCGTTAAATGAGGTATCATTTTAATGATTAAGCCTGTAGTTAGGTAACATCATAAATTATCAACTAAATTTTTCGGAATTTGACCCTTAAGTAAACTAATAACTATGAAGGTCACGTGTATGATACAGTTGACAGCCAAGCCGCTAGACAGCAGCAGCACATATCACACAGATATTAATAAACTGTGTTTTTAGTACAACAAGTAGTTTTTTCGATATTTGTTTCTGTTATGGAAACATTTGTGTTTTGCTATACAATACATGTCCTTACGGGCTATGATCTCAGCAACAGATATAACAGAGATATGGATATGCTGTGTGTGTTTTGTTCAGGTTGGTTGTATTCCGTTAAGGTCAGTGACAGTTTGTCATACCTATGTTTTAGGCGTTCAGAAGTTTTTCCTGATTCTTTCGTAATATGTTGTAAGTATTTTGTTACGTACCTATTCCAATAAAGGGCGCGCCCATTAATCACGTGAGGTGTTTTTCCGGAATTCGGAACCCCCCCCCCCCCTTCTGGTGAGATTTCGTGAAATTTGGTCGCCCCCCCCCCCTACAAAATGACGCGTGATTTTGAGGGAAAGCCCCCCCTCCCCTCCAATCGAACTCGTAACTTTTTGAGTCCTTTTTTTTAGCTTTCATTCTCCGAAGGGTGGTTATAACCCCCTTACGGTTGGTTTATGGATCAAAAAACTCCCCTAAAATTGACTTTGGGGGCATCCATAAATTACTTGAGGTGCTTTTCCGGATACCCGGAGTCCCCCCCCCCTTCTCTGACGATACTTAGTGAGATCTGGTCCAACCCCCCCATCTTGTCTTATCCCCCCTCTCTGGTCTGACCCCCCCTCTGGGACGACCCCCCCCCTACAAATGGCCCACGCAACTTTTTGAGACTTTTTCTTTTTGTTTTTGGTCTTACCCTTCCAAAGCCGGTTACACCCCCCATTTTCGACCAAATACCCCCCTAAAATCGACTTTCGCATGTTTTGTAGACTTTTTTTTTTCTTTTTTTTTTTTTAGCTCTACGGTCCAACATAATTTCGAAAACCTCACGTGAGATTTCCGCTGACCCCCCACTCCCCCTTCGATTTCGCCGGACACCCCGCCCCCCCTATTTCACCTCACGTAATTTATGGACGCCCCCTTATAACCCCCTAAAGATTGGTTTATGGGCCTAAACCCCCCTAAAATCTACTTTCGCGTCATTTGTAGACTACTTTTAGCTCCACAATTCTACAAGAATTACAAAACCTCACATGAGATTTCGGTTGACCCCCCTCCCCCTTGGTGAGATTTGGCCGGACCCTCCCCCCATTTCACCTCACGTAATTCATGGACGGCCCCAAACTAATAAACAAAAGCTAAAAATAAAGCGGTTGTTTTTACATTCTATTACAAACCAGCAACCTTACTATTAACCGTATGTTTAGTCGCGACGTTTTGGTCGAGCCAAGTAATTAATGTAACTGACAATTAGTTGGGCGTATCAAGTATCAGACTCCGGGGATGGGACAGCTAGAGAGGATTCTGAGGACGAATTTCACCGGAAGTGGGAATATCGACTGTTCCTATGAACGCGGCTGTGACAGCCGTTAACGCGACGCAAATAACGACTTAGTACGCGCAGTTGGCGGACAGGTGGCGACACCATCATGGCATTTGCTGACGTTTACGACATCCGGTGTCAAAATGGCTCTCACGGCTGCTCAAGAAAGGCTTACTGAATTTTATTGCGATCGTAAACAATAAAAGTACTGACCTAAATTTTCTTTTATGGTCACCGTATAGAGCTAACAGTTGGATGATATATACCGACCGTGGTGGGGGGCCTCGCATTCGGGAGGACGGAGGTTCGAATCCCCGATTTGGATTTACTGAATTTACTCCAGCCCAATGGCTCCTTCAAAATTTCAAGTACCCTAACTTTTTTGTTGTTTTTTTGTTTTTGTTTTTTTGTTTTGCTGTCATCAGTCTTTCGACTGGTTTGATGCAATCCTCCATCCCCTCCTATCTTGTGCTAACCTCTTCATCTCTACATATCCCTTACAACCCACGTCCTCAATTATCTGCTTCATATATTCTAATCTCTGTCTTCCTCTACAGTTCTTACCTTCGACTGTTCCCTCCACTAACAAATTAACCAATCCAGTATGTCTCAAAATATGACCTACCAGCCTGTCTCTTCTTTCTGTAAGCTTCTTCCACAAAACTTCTTTGATTTAATTTAATTGCAATGGAGCACAGGCTCCGGTGGCAATTTCCCTATCCTGCACCCACCTACATGTGCCCTCTACAAATTATATCTTTAAATTCTTTGAACGTTTTCTGTAAATTATTCATCATTTCTCTTGGTAACTCATTCCAATCCCTGACACCCTTACCTAAAAAAAGAGAATCTTCCCACACCCTTGTGCCTGAAATCAAGTGCCAGCTTGTGGTCATGGTCATCTTTTCCCTTCCATGCACTACTTTACATACCTATTGCAATATCTTTCCATGCCTCATCGCCAGTATACACCCTGTACACTCCCATGACCCTCCTCATCCTCCTCCTGTCTTGCAATGAATCCCATTCCAGCTCCTTTATCATATCCGTCACTGATTGCAGTCTGCGATAATTTCCAGAAACAAATCTAGCAGCCCTTCTTTGCACCCTCTCCAACTCCTGTATTTGATACGTAAAATGAGGGTCCCATACTACACTACCATATTCGAGCAATGGTCTGACCAAAGTTTTGTAACCCAATTCCTTTATTTCCCTCATACATCCCCTCATCAATCTCTCCAACAAGTGCAGAATTTTGAAACCTTTTCCTACCACCTGTCCAATGTGTCCAGCCCAGTTAAGCTTGTTATCAAATGTAATGCCAAGATATTAACATTTCAAGTCTTCACCGAGCAATTCTTTCCCCACATTATATTCATAATTATCATTTTGTTTTTTATTTGTGTATCTAATAAGCTGACTCTTCTTTGCATTTACCTTCATCCCATGTTTACCAACCCAACTAGATATCCTGGACAGATCACCCTGCAACTGTTTACAATCCTCTATCGTTTTGATCCTTTTATATAACATTATGTCATCTGCAAACTATCTATTTTCGGATAGTAAACAATCAACACAATTATTCATTAGAATAATGAATAGCAATGGTTCCAATACGCTACCCTGCGGCACTCCCATTTTTACTTCCACTTCTTGCCTCACCCATTATTTCCAAAAGTCGTTCAACTTGTCTCTAATAACGTAGACGTCGACAAGATGTAAATCCTTAAGAATAAAACACATTTGTGCGTTTAATGTTGTGTACGCAATTGAAACTTCTATGTATTTTCCTGTGTATTTTTTTATGTCACTTTCACAGTCGATCAGACGAAAGATGCTGTCTTTATTTAATTTTTACAGTAATTAGGAACTTTATCCAAGCTATTCCCGTTAACAACTGAAAATTATTATAAAGTTGAAGCTCACTTCGCTACATTATAGAGTACCACATGTAGCCTTAAGTCTGTGTTTTGTGTTCAGAACTTTTTGTATCGGTAAACATTTTGGCCAAAATTATCTGATAACTAATGTAGAATGACGCTGGGTAAAATGCAGATTACTGGCTGATAAATTGAATAATTTTTAAAAGCTTAAATAACACATCCCCTCTGTTATAAAAATAAATGGAAATACGTATTTCTGCATGAAAATTAAAGTTTCTATCTCACGCTCATTAATACATGCATTGTATCGCGATATAAACGTGATTTCATATTTCTTTTTGTACAATAACAGCGATGAGACGTTACAACGAAACCATCTACATCGAAGTAATATAAATAAACAATATCGTACGCACAACAGTACCTTCACAATATCGCAATATGAACGTGATTACATATTTTTTTACTGTAATAGTGATAACAGAATATAAAAAAACCATCTAAATCGAAGGAATATAAACAAACAATATCTCACGCGCATTAATTCTTTCACCATGTCTCAATATAAACGAAGGCCCACTCGTGTACCCTTGCTGAGTGCACGACACAAAGCTTTACGTCTCGCCTGGGCCCGTCAACACCGACATTGGACTGTTGACGATTGGAAACATGTTGCCTGTTCTGACGAGTCTCGTTTCCAATTGTATCGAGCGGATGGACGTGTACGGCTATGGAGACAACCTGATGAATTCATGGACCCTGCATGTCGGCAGGGGACTGTTCAAGCTGGTGGAGGCTCTGTAATGGTGTGGGGCGTGTGCAGTTGGAGTGACATGGGACTCCTGATACCTCTACATACGATTCTGACAGGTGACACGTACGTACGCATCCTGGCTGATCACCTGCATCCATTCATGTCAATTGTGCATTCCGACGGACTTGGGCAATTCCAGCAGGACAATGCGACACCCCACACGTCCAGAATAGCTACAGAGTGGCTCCAGGAACACTCTTCTGAGTTTAAACACCTCCGCTGGCCACCAAACTCCCCAGACATGAAGAGTATTGAGCATATCTGGGATGCCTTGCAACGTGCCGTTCAGAAGAGATCTCCACACCCTCGTACTCTTACAGCCCTGCAGGATGCTTGGTGTCAATTCCCTCCAGCACTACTTCAGACATTAGTAGAGTCCATGCCACGTCGTGTTGCGGCACTTCTGCATGCTCGTGGGGGCCCTACACGATATTAGGCAG
Organism: Vandiemenella viatica; assembly: GCA_031002005.1. Classification (NCBI taxonomy): domain Eukaryota; kingdom Metazoa; phylum Arthropoda; class Insecta; order Orthoptera; family Morabidae; genus Vandiemenella; species Vandiemenella viatica. The sequence goes on from JARYHS010006518.1 coordinate 7,631,775, forward strand.
GGGTACCAGTTTCTTTGGCTCTTCAGACATTAGTCGAGTCCATGCCACGTCGTGTTGCGGCACTTCTGCGTGCTCGCGTGGGCCCTACACGATATTAGGCAGGTGTACCAGTTTCTTTGGCTCTTCAGACATTAGTCGAGTCCATGCCACGTCGTGTTGCGGCACTTCTGCGTGCTCGCGGGGGCCCTACACGATATTAGGCAGGTGTACCAGTTTCTTTGGCTCTTCAGACATTAGTCGAGTCCATGCCACGTCGTGTTGCGCCACTTCTGCGTGCTCGCGTGGGCCCTACACGATATTAGGCAGGTGTACCAGTTTCTTTGGCTCTTCAGACATTAGTCGAGTCCATGCCACGTCGTGTTGCGGCACTTCTGCGTGCTCGCGTGGGCCCTACACGATATTAGGCAGGTGTACCAGTTTCTTTGGCTCTTCAGACATTAGTCGAGTCCATGCCACGTCGTGTTGCGCCACTTCTGCGTGCTCGCGGGGGCCCTACACGATATTAGGCAGGTGCACCAGTTTCTTTGGCTCTTCAGTGTAGAAGAGACATTAGGTGAAGGTAAGTTAGGGTTTAGGAAAACGCCGGGTACAGGAGAAGTTATTCTGGATCAAGAAACAAGGGGATACTTTACGGTTTCTGAAAATTTCGGATGGAACAAGTTTTTCAAAATTTTGAAGACGTCACGTCTGTAATATAGAGATAGAAGAATAATTTATATCTATTATCATAAGCCTGTAATCAGCTTGTCTTTTTGTCTAGGCATCACAGACAAATTTCCTAACAATTTTGGAGGGGATTTTCACATTTTAAAAACTAATGGTCTTTCTTCACTGTAATTATTGTGGTGTAATATTTCGTTTCTACATTACCCGTGTGAAAATTTCGTGATTAAAATAGTTAATTTGGTAGTTTTTAAAAGGTTGAAGTAAGAACCACCTAATTTGGAACAGTGAAACAATGCTTACACTATGTTACGAAACAATACCCGACGTTGACAAGCCATAATAGAGTATTACTTTAGCAAATACTCGCAGCATATCCATATCTCTATGATATGTTTTGCTGCGATCATTGCCCGTGAGAAAATATTGTGAGTAAAATATTTACATAGGAATTGTATAGCAAAACAGAAATATTTCATAACAGAAAATACTGTCCGAAAAGCTACTTATTGTACATAATATTGATCTCTCTGTCATATGCGGTATTACTATCTATTGGTACGCGTTCGATCCTTGCCGACGCCAGTGAAGCAGTTTATTAACATCTCTGTTATATGTGGTGTTGCTATCTAGCGGCTTAGTTCTTAACTGTCTCATACCCGCGACCTTCATAGTTATTACTTTTGCCCATAAAGGGCCAAATTCCCAAAAATTTCTTTTTTTAATTATGATTTTATACAGTTTGAGACCTTAATCATTAAAATGATATTGATTTCCGTTAGGTATGAAGGGTGATAATGGAATTTGACAAAAAATATACCTTTTAGAAATAATATACAGGGTGTTACAAAAAGGTACGGCCAAACTTTCAGGAAACATTCCTCACACACAAACAAAGAAAATATGTTATGTGGACAAGTGTCCGGAAACGCTTACTTTCCATGTTAGAGCTCATTTTATTACTTCTCTTCAAATCACATTAAACATGGAATGGAAACACACAGCAACAGAACGTACCAGCGTGACTTCAAACACTTTGTTACAGGAAATGTTCAAAATGTCCTCCGTTAGCGAGGATACATGCATCCACCCTCCGTCGCATGGAATCCCTGATGCGCTGATGCAGCCCTGGAGAATGGCGTATTGTATCACAGCCGTCCACAATACGAGCTCTAACATGGAAAGTAAGCGTTTCCGGACACATGTTCACATAACATATTTTCTTTGTTTGTGTGCGAGGAATGTTTCCTGAAAGTTTGGCCGTACCTTTTTGTAACACCCTGTATATGATAAACTGGGCGAGCTGAAGGAAAACGTAACTAAATCCTTCATTTATAATAGTGTGTTTATGGGATGAACGAGAAAAGTGAGGGAATTGTGTTAATAAGCCATTGGTTGAGTATTGTGGTTTATGGGTATCAAATACGGGAGTTGGAGAGGGTGCAAAGGAGGGCAGATAGATTTGTCTGTGCAAATTACCGCAGAACACAATCAGTAACTGATATGATAAAGGAGCTGGGTCGGGAGTCATTGGAGGGTGAAGAGAGTGCTGGGAGTGTATAAGGCGTATATTGGCGATGAGGCCTGGATGGATATTGGCAGAAGAATCAGGAGAAGAAGATAAAGTTCATAACCGCAAAGTAAACAAAGATTAGACTATATGAAGTAGGTAATTGAAGACGTGGATTGTGATTGAAATGTTGAAATGAATTGATCGTCTAAGGATTAAAAGAGAATCAAAATGATCGATATTCTGGCGATGATAGAAAGTCAGGGGACAGAACTGATCCTTGTGGTAATTCGCACCTCAGGTGTGTATTGCGTGCGAAGCGACGGTGCTGCCACCTGCATCCTGTGCGTGTTCCGCATCGCTATCGGCCAATCAGGAAACACCTGACACCAGACTCGTTCCCTGTCCTCCACAGGTAATACAACAATCACTGCGAGGTCCTTGCTGCAAGGAGAAGTATTGTAAGGTAGACACTTGTCTGTGTACGAGATGTGAGGTTAGCCATCACTGTACAGTGCACGACCAACCAGCGCTATGATGCATAGGTATGTTATTACTTACTAGCCCGGTCTAGATGGCGCATCGATTTAACCAATCACTATTTTTATTCACGCTATGAGAAACCTGTACCAAGCTTCATACAATTCGAGTAATCCATTTCAGGAATTAAAACAAACCTAGATTCGCCCGCACCCTACCAAGAAAGGGCTGATTTGAAGCTGATTTACCAGTAAACTATTTTTATTCGTCCGAAAAGATTCCGGCCATATCCGGTACTAAACTAAAGCGGTGATTTAACAGCGCAGTTCTAAGAATGGGGTGCTTTGATATGGAATGTCAGTTTTCATTTTGGTCCAGGTTACATTTCAACCTGCTGTTCGAAAATTGAAACATAGACCGTACATGCCACAAACATAAAAATGTATCGGGAATGTGTCTTTTTATTCCGGCATCACGCAGAAAATACAGATTTTCAATGGATTTTCAGAATTTGAAAGCTTGGGGTCAAAGTTAAAATTTAACGTATGTCTTAAGACGATTTGACACACTTATTTTACGAATAATCTAGCGTTACCTGAAAACTGCTGAATCGATTTTGACCAAGTTTTCACATAATGAAACATTAGAAATGTCTCTTTATGCTGACTAATCTGCCATTGGAGCTGAGCATTTTCTCATTATGCTAGTGTGGCGCCATTTTATTGTGATGATAGCCAGAGACATTGTAGTTGTGCCGACAGAGATTTTGATAAAAGAAAATCTCGTTATTAGTTTCTCGCATTCAATACGGCGTTTGACTCATAAAAACTTAATATTCTGAATTAAAGGAAATAATATTCAAGTTTTGTCGAGTGTGCAAAATAGTCATATTTGTAAACTGCTTTTATTGCTTGCATACTGTTTGTGGCGCAGTATGCAACATCTAGTCGTTCAATCTTTGGCATTTGTCACCATACGTTCAGAATTTAATTTGATACTCCGGTGTTATCTTACGCTGAAACATAAGAAATACCAAACAACTCAATTGAGATTCTAAGCTATAAAACGGTGAAAACCCCATCGAAAGCTGCTCAGTAGTTTCTGAGTTTTTCTGGCGCAAATTTATCCGGTTTTCGTTTTATAGATATAGATAGATAGATTACTATCCCATTTGTTCAACAAGTTTTGTCGTTCGATAAAAGATGGTGCTCGTAGGCTCGTCGTTTTATTTTTTCTAAAGTTGGTACCACTTTTTTATGAACACGTGTGAAGTTTCATGTAGATTTGATAACTTATATATATATATTATTTACAGCTGTTCAAAGTTGACGTGCTACAGTATATTAGTAAAATGGAAAAAAAATTGAATATGGTGCAGTAATAAAAATCTTACTTTTGTATAGCACAAAAACAAATTCATGAACGATATTTAAAAGTGTATAAGAATATGTGAAGAATCTCCGAAAAGTGCATCAACACCAGAAATCATAGCAAAAATTCAGCTAATGGATTTGGAAGATCACCGATTAACGGAGAGAGATTTAGTAGAAGCTCTAGGCATATCATCAGGCAGTATAATATTTTGGCTTAAGTTTTGGGTTTCAAAAAAACTGTGTGCAAAATGGGTGCCGCATTCGCTAACAACGGAACAGAAACACATTCGAATGTGACTTTCTCGGCAACATTTCAGCGTTTTAGCAATGATAAAAAGGATTTTGTGCGTCGTTTCACCACTGTGGATGAGACTTGGGTCTGCCACCATGATCCTGGACCAAAACAAGAGGCTAAGGAGAAATATGAACCCGGTACTTCGGCTCCGAAGAGAGTTAGGGTCCAGAAATCGGCAAAGAAGGTGTTAGCATCCATTTTGTTCATGTATTACATCCTAACAGGTAAAACAATCAACTCAGGTTATTATTGTAACCTTTTGGACCAGCTGGATGTAAAAATTCGTGAGAAAAGACCTGGTTTATAGAAGAAAAACGTAATTTCTCGTAAAGACAATGCACCCTCTCACACTTCAAAAAACCATCGCGAAAATCAGTGAATTAAATTATGAATTGTTGCCCTATCCACACTATTGACCAGAATTAGCTCTCTCCGACTTCTGGCTGTTCCCACATCTAAAAAAAAAGTTCACGCGTTTAAAACGATTTTTATCGAACAAAGAAGTAATAGCAGTTGTGGAAGTCTTCCAGATTCTCACTTCAGGGATGGAGTTCATGAATAACGTACCAAGAGAACTGATTAATAAATTACCAAAAACGTTGAAACAATTTAAAATTGAAGTTTTTAGACGACAAAAGTAGGTGGGTAAAGGAAAGGGGGGAAATGGGTGTGTAGGAAAATTGGCACAGGAGCGTGCGCTCCATCACAATTAAATTAAAAAAATAGTTGTAACTAACCTTAACGGAATTCAACCAACCTGAACAAAATACACACAGCATATCCATATATCTGTAATGTGTGTTGCTTCAAACATAGCCAGTAAGAAAATTTCACAAATAAAATGTTTACATAGGAATTAAACTGCAAAACAAAAATGTTTACATTAAAGAAAATATACTAGAAAACAAACCTACTTATTGTTAAAAAAATTTATTTAAATCTCTCTGATATGTGCTGCTGCTATCTGGCGGCATGGCTCTGAACTGTCTCATACGCGCGACCTCCATAGTTGTTACCGTTGCCCTTTAAGCAGCATATTCCGAAAAATTTCTTTCTTCATTTATAATTTTACCTAATTTGTGACCATAATGTTTAAAACGATAGATTTCTTATCGATTTTGGTTAAGTATCAAAGGAGATAAATAGCTCGTAATAAGAAAAACACATTGCAGAAACAATATTGATACGTTTGCACTTTGAGGGCCGAATTCCACAAATTAATAAAATACGGTGTGACCAAAGCAGATACCTCGGTCATTTATCGATTTGGGCATCAAGCGCTGTTTTAGAAAGGATTATATTTTTGCCCATTAAGTGTTAAATTTGGCAAAAGGTTCTTTCTTAAAATATGATGTGACCAAAGCGGAGAGTTTTATCCTTAAAATTGTACCTCATTTCTCGATTTCGATTATGTATCATGAGATATAAATGGATCGTGATTTGTTACCTGATTCAGCTATCTAGCGGTATTGCGATCATGCCTTATAGTTGCCAGCGAAGCCTTGCAGCTTTGTTCTGAACTTAATTGACCAAAATTTTGCCATTTACGAGCTGAATTTCGAAAAATTGCTTTGTTAATTATGTGAGTAACGAACTCGGACAAGTTAATCTCTAAAATGATGCCTCACTTGTCGATTTTTGCTAAGGGAGAAAGATCGCTCGTGATAAACAACGCCTTTTGGAAATAATATATCTTCATTTATAGTCTGCAATTTACAAAATTGTGGGTGGCAGAGGGTGCTCAGCACCAAAGCTAATCTCTTTGCTGTGCATTCCAATCCCTAATGACACGAGGGAAAAAAGAATTCATATAAGAATCAGTGCGGCATCTTATTTCTCTAATTTTATCTTTCCTGTCATTCCTACCCAAATAGGTTGGTGGACGAAGTATTTCACTACACTCGTAAGTGGAAGTGGGAGTACGCATGTTTACCAATAAGTTTAAACGAAACGTGCGTCGTCTATCTACCAGAGACTCCCAGCCTAGTCTACTAATCAGTTCTGTGACGCTTTCATAAGGACTGTAGCAAGCGGTCACGAATCGAGCGTCTCTTCTCTGTACTTTCTCTATACTTTCGATCAACCCCTTACGAAACGGATCCTAAATGGCACAACATTAATCCAAATGTGGACGCACAAGGGACTTGTACCCTATCTCCTTTGTTTGTTCATTACAATTTGTCAAGACTCGACCTAGGAACCGCAGCCTAGAATTAGCTCTACCTACTAACGAATTAATGTGTAAGTCCCATTTCATGTTCCTTTGTACTGTTATTCCAAAATATTTCATAGAATCGACCATATCAACAACTGAATTGTTAAACTCGTATTTTATGAACAATTGGATTCTTTTTGTTAGTTATGCTCATTGTCTTGCACTTTTTACAATTTAGCTTAAATTGCCACTCAGCGTACCATGCCAAAATAACATCCAGATCACACTGAATTTCTAAGCAATCGACCAAATTTCTTACTTCCCTATAAATAACCGCATCGTCAGCAAACGATCTAAAAAGGCTTTTCACTTTGTCTCCGAGATCGTTTATAAAAATTAAGAAAATAAGTGGTCCTATTACACTTCCTTGAGGTACACCCGATGTAACATCTAGATTAGAAGAACTTTCTCCTTCAACGACAACATAATGTGACCGACCAGTTAGAAAATCCTTTATCCATTCACAAAGCTGATCCGATATACCGTACGCTTGAAGCTTCGCTAAAAGGCGGTTGTGTGGCACAGAGTCAAAGGCTTTCTGAAAATCTAAAAAAAATGCATTTACTTGTGAACCTGCATCGATAACTTTCATTACGTCTTGTGTAAATAGGGCCAGCTGTGTTTCACATGATCTTTTCTTCCGAAATCCGTGTCGATTTGTTGTAAGCAAATTATTTTCATCTATATATGATAAGAAACGCTGTCTTTGTCTACAAAATTATTCGGCCCACCGGTTGTAACTAGAAGAGGAAAATGTGGAACAGAACGGAATGTTGTCAGCATTGCGACAGTGGGGACGATGTTATTGGGTGTACAAGGAGAGTAGAGTGGGCGATACTTGGTGCAACAGTGACGGCGCTGTCGTAGACGACCTCTGCTTTTAATCATGGCCGTGACCGTTTGAAAGCGACTTCAAAGCGGTGGGGGGGGGGGTGAAGTTAGTGTTTGCCTGGGACAACTCCCAATGGACTGGTCGGTAGCAGCAACCAAGTATACTCTAACCAACCTCTACTCTTCTGTAAACGTCACAAGTACTTAAGTACAACTGTAAAGGGCGAATTAATCTTCTTCTTCTCAAATACCTCTCTACATACAGATAATAAGCCCACTCACCTCGATAGCTATTAGCTGGAAAACAGTGACGTCACCTCTCAAATTAACAGCAGCCAGAAATGTCACAGAAGAAATTCGAGGTTACGTCCACAATTTAATAGCTAAACAACTGCTGCCAAGTTAATTGTGTAATACAGTAATTAAGCTTGCTTTTAGTAGCATTTCAAAATTATCGATAACCTTTATGGCTGAAAAAACGTCGAAATGCTTTTTAGTAATATGTCGCTAATGAAAGCAACATAAAAAAACTTAAATTACTCATGATATCTGATGTAACTACGAATGCCAATTGTCACTCCAGCCTTCGCTAAATTTCAATTGAAGTAAAACTTTCTCTTACGTTGATTCTTGACCAAAGTTTGCGTTTTATTTACTTTTTACGTATTTTACTGAACACTTTGGTTAAAAGCCGTTTTTAATATTCGCTGTACGTGAGTTATTAGGTTATTTACAGTGGACATCAGAACAAATATGTAAGAAATTGAGTATTTTGACAATTCATTTCTTTGGCTTTAACTATTTAATAATCTGTATTAAGTTCTCTGGCCCTTACAGACGCTGTGACCAACGATTACGTTATGAATGTTTACCCAGCCTCAATAAATAAAAAATACAACGTGATGCTTTCGAAGCAAAAAAGAAATTCTTCAAATTTTGCAGAGTGAACTTTTAGGGTCAAATACAAGTTTATATTTCAGCAACTTCCTCTCTACCATTTTTGAAACAATCATACGATGGTCACTGTCCGTATTTAATACTTACGTCTGTTAGTACTTCTGAGTTCTTCAAGCTCAAGAGATTTTATTCACTCTAACAGTGAAACACAGGACAATGTTATCTTGGTTGTCCGGGTTGAACCGCGTCAATTTATAACAGTCCTCTGAAGATGGCCGCAAAATGATGACCGAAACGTTACGTTATCATAAATTGATGCGATTCAATCCGGACAGCCAAGATAACATCGACAACGACCTCTGAAGTGTGCGCACCCAAACACAGGACAAGTTCGTATTTAGTCTGATCATAATCTTTGATCTCAAAAACTAGAACAGTTCTACACCCGTGACTATACACAAAAAAAAGCGGTATCGCGCTTACACTAGTTCTATAATAAATTGAATCTGATTAAGTAAATCATATATATTATTTAATTGAAGGAGTATTTTAGTTCCATGCCATTTTTCTCCCTTGATACCTAATAGAAATCGATAAATGATGTATCATTTTAAAGATTAAGATCTCTATTTACGCAACATCACAAATTCTGAAAGTTTTTTTTCTCGGAATATGACCTTTAAAGGTCAAAAGTATTAACTATGAAGGTCACGTGTATGAGATAGTTCAGAGTCAAGCCGGTAGATAGCAGCAGCACTTATTACAGAGATATCAATAAACTGTGTGTTTTTTTTTTTTTGTATAATTGGTATCTTTGGGATATCTTATTTTTGGTACCGAAAAACTTCTGTTTTGCTATGCAATTCCTATGTAAACATTGTTTCCTCGAAATTTTTCTCACGTTTATGATCACACATCACACAGACATTGCTACCAGCAACATTCATATCTCGGAATGACCGCGAAAATAAGATAAGAGAAATCAGGGCCAGAAACGATTCATTTCTGTATTCATTTTTCCCAAGAGTAATAGAAAGGATTTTCCGTGTGAGTAAATTTAAAATCCGACAGGAGTAGCTTTCGATAAAGCACTCCAGCCATCCTGATCTGGGTTTTCCATGGTTTTCCCGGATCACTCCACGCGAATGCGGGGTTGATTCCTCACAATAGCCCATGGGCGCCTCCTGCCATATCCCGTATATCCCTTCCAAACCATAACCCTTTCGGATGGGTGCAATGCACCCTCTTTTAGCGAATCGAGGAGTAATTATTATTATTATTTTCAACTGGACCCTGTGGGATCACACAAAGCCTTAACGATTCAGTTTTCTGAGTTTCCATACAGCTTTCATTTTTTTCTCCGTGGATTCTCTTCCTTTCTTCAGACCTCTTCGTCCCAATGACTTCATTCTCTGGCGGTACTTCCCACTTGTTGATTTTTTCTCTGTATGTTTGTCTGTCTATGATTTCTGTTGATTTTATGTGGTCTTTTTCCAATACTTTTTTGATCTGCTTGACCAAGGGCATAGTTTTTAGCTGTTCTGTTTTATTAATGAGTCTTGTTGCTGGGAATCTGTGAATATGTCTGAGAGTTCTTTTTTGATGTATGCCGCTGGGTTTGATAGTGTTTCTGTTGATTTTCGAGATTTGAGTCTATATCCGTCATCTGTTTTTTGTTTTTTTTTTTTGTTTTTTTTTTTCTGGGCCAAGGACCTTTATTATAATTTTGTGTTCTTCTTCAAAATGCTTTCTAGGTCACCTTTCCTGTGTAGTGTTGAAGTTTCGCTGGCGTACAGGGCTTCAGGTTTGGTAACTGCGTTGTAATGTCTGACTTTTGTGTATATGGACAAATATTTTTTATTGTATATGTTGTAGGTTCTTCCGTAGGCTCTTCCAAGTTTTTGCATGCGAACCTTCTGTGCTATTTTCTCTCCTCCTGTGGGTTCGATGATTTCTCCCAGATAGTTGAAGTACGGGACTCCATATTTTGTGACCAGATTTTGAGTATGGAGTTTTGTGCAGATGAACTTGGTGTTTTTGGAAGGATATTTGTAAGCCTACTCTTTCAGCGCATTCTTTGAGAGTTTCTACCTGTTTAATTGCTGTGGTATCCTCATTTGCTAGTATGGTTAAATCATCTGCGAAGGGTAGGCAGGAAATTTTAATAAATAATCGCGGAGTAATAATAATAATAATGCTGTGTGTATTTTGTTCAGGTTGGTTGTACTTCTTTAAGGTCAGTGACAGTTTGTCAGACATGTATTTTACGCGTGCAAATTTTCTCCTGATTGCTTCGTAATTGTTGCAAGTATTTTATTTCGTACTTACTACAAACCACGAACCTCACTATTTATTGTACGAGCGGAGTTTTAGCTTGGGTCGTCTAATGCTTTTAAAAAACGCACTAGACAACCCTTGTGAAAATTTCTCCTATAAAATATTATTACTAGCGAGGTTCGCAATTCGTACTAGGTTGAAGTAGATCCTGATAATTTGCAGCAACATCTTTCTGATGTCACCAGATACTAATTCCTTCCTGGAAGCCGAACTGTCACAGAATACAACTAAGCTCAACAAAACACACACAATATATCTATTTCTCTTTGACACGTAGAGCTGCTATCTAGTGGTATGCGACAATAGGCCGTGCGAAAGTTTCGCGAATAAAAATTTTACATAGGAATTGTACACCAAAATACAAATATTTCCTTAACAGAAAAAAGTATCCAAAAGTTCAGTACTGTAATTAAAAAAAAAAAAAAAACACATCTTCACGGACATCTCCGTGATATGTGATGCCACTATCTAGTGGTATGAAATCAATCGTTATCTATACCAGCGAAGCCTGGCGGCTTGGCTGTGAACTGTCTCATACGCGTGTCTGTCATATTTAAAACTTTTTTCCCTTTAAGGGTCGAATTCCGAAAAATACCTTAATCTTTAAAATTAGGCCTCATTAAAGGATTTCGGTTAGGTATCAAAGGAGATAAATGGCCCCCCGCAAACAAACACTTTTTAGAAATATTAACACTTTCGCTGTTTAAGTGTCTAATTCCGAATCATTCCTTCCTTAACACGTGATCTTAAAAAAACTTTAAAACCACACCTCATTAATCAATTTTGGGTTAGTATCAAAGGAGATAAATGGCTCTTGATACAAAAAAAAGTTTGAGAAATAATGATACTCTTTCCTTTAACGGTCGAATTCCGAAAAAAAAAATCCTGTCTTAAAATATGATATTACTAAAGCGGAGATCTTATTGTTAATTTTTACAAAAAAATAATACCCCATTATTTATTTCGGTTAGATATGAATGCAAACAAAATGGTTTGTGATCAAAAATACTTTTTAGAAATAATTTATACGACAACAAGGTATTTTTAAATTTATTCTGTTTAATGTTTGACGAAATTGTCTGTCAAATATATATATATATATATATATATATATACAGGGGCGTAGCTACTATGGGGCTAGGCGGTGCAGTGCACCGGGGCCCTCACGCTCAGGGGGCCCCGAAGCATACCTCAAGGGGCCCCAAAGCGCACCTCTAGGGGCCTTCAAGCGCAGTTTAGCAGTTTAGAGGGCCCCACGAGCCTTCACGGGAAACTGGCGACCTTTTTTTTTTTTTAGCTCTACCGTCGCCTAAGGGGCCCCTGAGAGTACAAGAGCCCCTCACTAAGGGCCCTCGCTGTGCTCAGGGGGGCCCCAAAAGAATAATTCAAGGGCCCTCATCCTCAGTTCAGGGGGCCCCTACCAGCACACGAAGCAAAAAAAAGGTCGCCCGTCTGACCTGAGGGCCCAAAATAAATTTTTTGCACCGGGGCCCTTGTTGACCTAGCTACGCCACTGTATATATATATATATATATATATATATATATATATATATATATATATATATATATATATATATATATAGGTATGTATGTGTGTATGTGTGTGTCAAAGACAAAACAGTTTCAGTAAAAAAAATTGTTGTACCTCCTGAGAAATGTTGAGGTATTTTTGCCGAGTATTAAATGACTCAGAAGTATTATGGATGGACACAAACTATGTGGCTTTACAATAGACTCGTAAAATTCCCCATGGTATGATATATATGTTTCTTTGTCGTAAAGGATTATGCGGTAGGTTGTAAAAATCTGTCAAAATCACTCAAATATTTATTTTGGATAAACGAGATCGCATATAGCCACATTGTAAACTTTATTAGGTTATATAGTATATCACCGTATAATTTCAAAAAATTTCGGGTCGGTACTAGTCGCCAAAAGTTCCCAGAAATCTCTTTCTTCTACGCGCTTGGACTTAGAATATCTTTGCCATAATTGGATACAGAAAGCTGTTAGTAACGTAGGACTGGTCCCAAGCAACACCGAGTCGGCATAATATGACAGGAAAGCTATCACTATATCATTCTACCGTCGAACCTGTCTCTTGAAGAGAATCAATTTCCAACATATTTAAAAACAGAAAAACAAACGAAGATGCGGGGATGGGGGGGGGGGGATTATCTAAGGGCAGCTTTATTTCAGCTTGGTCTTTTCTTCTTTCTTCAGCATGAGCATCTTTGGGTTCTAATAACTTTAGCTGCTCGTGCTCTGCTAGAGCTACAACTTAGGCCAGTTTACGCCCGCAAGGCAAGTCAAAAAAGAAGGCAAAATAAACTGCTGCCAGAAACATTTAAGCAGACACAAAGTAATGTACAGTGCAGAACAAATCGACATCTATGTTAAATAATAAGTTTTGTCTCTAAACCAAATTTACTAACAAATCATATACTAACAAAACGCGTGAGAAGCACAGCTTGAGCAACCGACGTAACATCACAGACTAACACACACATCCGTCGCTCTGTCACCATTCGATAAATTCTCAAAATTTCGTGACTAAAACTGTTATTCATACCGAAAAAAAGTCCTGTGTCCTTCCTACAGATACAAAGTATTTGCTTGTCAAATTCCATCAATATCGGTATAGCTAATTAATTAGTCGTCAAAACATAACAAAAATACAGAGACTTACTTCCGCATTTATAGTAGTTTTAGTGCAAAGGAATTGTTCATAAACTACGTGGCTCGGTCTAGGAGGAGGGAGGGGATGGCTGGAAAACAACGTTGTGCTACGTGGGGGGGGGGGGGGGGGTACCGAGCCAGTTTCATATTTTATGTCACAGTTAAAATGGGAAACAGAACACACAGAAGGATGTAAATATTTATTTCCGTCATTTAATTATCCCGGTATGTAATTTACGATAGTCTGACAAGAGAAAGCACTACAAAAGGTCTTCTGGAAACAATGTGAAAAAAAGCTATGTGCTACGTGTGTGGGGGGGAGGTGTAGAGATAAAAGCCACGTAGAGCTACATGGTGGGGGGGGGGTTCAAACGAGATCAAAATGGAGCTACGTGGTTTATGGATGCTCCCAAATCACACACAAACACACACACACACACACACACACACACACTCTGACTGCAACGATTTGTAACGCAATGCACGCCTAAATTTGTGGTATGTACAGTTTAACATGGAATCCCTAAAATTGACCGTCCAGTCGTGTCTCATACGATAAAAAAAAAAACTTCAATATTTTCATTTCCAACGGGATTTGAAACTGATACCACGCTCCAAACATTGGCAAGCAAGTGCACTAATCACTAAGCTAGCAGATCGCTATACCGGTAGGTACTACAGAGATGTACACAACCTATCCTTCTGTCTATCGCCGGTCAGTAATTTTTTTAAAATTACAAGACAATATGTATTATTTATAAAGAAAATAGTATCCTGTGACCGTCCTAATACCAAATAGCATCTCCTTATCAAATTTCATCACGATAGATAATCTTATTATAGTTAGAAACAACTAAAGAATTGCACAGTTACCGTTTTCTAACCGTTAACGTTCTGGTCTCGCAATCGGGAGGACGCCGGTTCGAATCCCCGTGCGGGCATCTAGATTTCGGTTTTTATGGTTACTCCAAATCACTCCAGGCGAATGCCGGGATGCTTCCTACAAAAGGGTAGTATTTTGAGGGAATCCACGAAGATTCAGTTAAGAAAATCAATTACCCCATAAATTATGTGAGTCGCCATTTATGTACACACTTTGACAATAAATTCGGCCGCCGCTGACAAATTCTATCACCCTTATTTTGCAAAATCTGACATCAGTGTCATGCTAAGGAACAGTAACGCAATACTGGCTTGCCAGCATTACAGTACTCTTTCCTGGGATGACATTGATGTCAGATTTTGCAAAATAAGGGTGATAGAATTTGTCAGCGGCGGCCAAATTTATTGTCAAAGTGTGTACGTTCGACTCCTTTTTTTCTGCACTGTAGGAGTGCAGAAAAACTTTCAATTGA
>JARYHS010006518.1:7647411-7672224 GCA_031002005.1 Vandiemenella viatica
TCATTTACGATTTTACCTAATTTGAGACCATAATGTTTAATACGATAGGTTTCTTATCGATTTTGGTTAAGTATCAAAGGAGATAAATAGCTCGTAATAAGAAAAACACATTGTAGAAACAATATTGATACGTTTGCACTTTAAGGGCCGAATTCCACAAGATCATAAAATACTGTGTGACCAAAGCGGATACCTCGGTCATTTATCGATTTGGGCATCAAGTGAAGTTGTAGAAAGGATTATATTTTTGCCGATTAAATGTCAAATTTGGCAAAAGGTTCTTTCTTAAAATATAATGTGACCAAAGCGGAGAATTTTACCTTTAATATTGTACCTCATTTCTCGATTTCGATTATGTATCATGAGATATAAATGGATCGTGATTTGTTACCTGATTCAGCTATCTAGCGGTATTGCGATCACGACTTATAGTTGCCAGCGAAGCCTTGCAGCTTTGTTCTGAACTTAATTGACCAAAATTTTGCCATTTACGAGCTGAATTTCGAAAAATTGCTTTGTTAATTATGTGAGTAACGAACTCGGACAAGTTAATCTCTAAAATGATGCCTCACTTGTCGATTTTTGCTGAGTATGAAGGGAGAAAGATCGCTCGTGATAAACAACGCCTTTTGGAAATAATATATCTACATCTATACTCTGCAATTTACAAAATTGTGGGTGGCAGAGGGTGCTCAGCACCAAAGCTAATCTCTTTGTTGTGCATTCCAATCCCTAATGGCACGAGAGAAAAAAGAATTCATATAATAATCAGTGCGGCATCTTATTTCTCTAATCTTATCTTTCCTGTCCTTCCGACTCAAATAGGTTGGTGGACGAAGTATTTCACTACACTCAAAAGTGAAAGTGGGAGTACGCATGTTTACCAATAAGTTTAAACGAAACGTGCGTCGTCTATCTACCAGAGACTCCCAGCCTAGTCTACTAATCAGTTCTGTGACGCTTTCATAAGGACTGTAGCAAGCGGTCACGAATCGAGCGGCTCTTCTCTGTACTTTCTCTATACCTTCGATCAACCCCTTACGAAACGGGTCCCAGATGGCACAACAATAATCCAAATGTGGACGCACAAGAGATTTGTACGCTATCTCCTTTGTTTGTTCATTACAATTTTTCAAGACTCGACCTAGGAATCGCAGCCTAGAATTTGCTGTACCTACTAACGAATTAATGTGTATGTCCCATTTCATGTTCCTTTGTACTGTTACTAAAAAATATTTCATAGAATCGACCATATCAATAACTGAATTGTTAAACTCGTTTTTATGAACAATTGGATTCTTTTTATTAGTTATGCTCATTGTATTAAACTTTTTACAATTTAGTGTGAGTTGCCACTCAGCACACAATGCCAAACTAACATCCAGATCGCGCTGAATTTCTAAGCAATCGGCCAAATTTCTTACTTCCCTATAAATAACCGCATCATCAGCAAACAATCTAAAAAGGCTTTTCACTTTTTCTCCGAGATCGTTTATAAAAATTAAGAAAAGAAGTGGTCCTATTACACTTCCTTGAGGTACACCCGATGTAACATCTAGATTAGAAGAACTTTCTCCTTCAACGACAACATACTGCGACCGACCAGTTAGAAAATCCTTTATCCATTCACAAAGCTGATCCGATATACCGTACGCTCGTAGCTTCGCTAAAAGGCGGTTGTGTGGCACAGAGACAAAGGCTTTCTGAAAATCTAAAAAAAAATTGCATCTACTTGTGAACCTTTATCAATAACTTTCATTACGTCGTGTGTAAATAGGGCCAACTGTGTTTCACATGATCTTTTCTTCCGAAATCCGTGTCGATTTGTTGTAAGCAAATTATTTTCATCTATATATGATAAGAAACGCTGTCTTTGTCTACAAAATTATTCGGCCAACCGCTTGTAACAAGAAGAGGATAATGTGGAACAGAACGGAATGTTGTCAGCATTGCGGCAGTGGGGGCGATGTTATTGGGTGTACAAGGAGAGTAGAGTGGGCGATACTTGGTGCAACAGTGACGACACTGTCGTAGACGGCCTCTGCTTTTAATCATGGCCGTGACCGTCTGCAAGCGACTTCAAAGCGGAGGGTGGAGGGGGGTGAAGTTAGTGTTTGCCTGGGACAACTCCCAATGGATGGGTCTGTACAGCAACCAAGTATACTCTAACGAACCTCCTCGTCTTCTAGTCTCCTGTAAACGTCTCAAGTACTTAAGTACAACTGTAAAGGGCGAATTAATCTTCTTCTCAAATACCTCTCTACATACAGATAATAAGCTCACTAACCTCGGTAACTATTGGCTGGAAAACGGTGACGTCACGTCTCAAATTAACAGCAGCCAGAGATGTCACAGAAGAAATTCGAGGTTACGTCCACAATTTAATAGCTAAACAATTGCTGCCAAGTTAACTGTGTAATACAATAATTAAGCTTGCTTTTCGTAGCATTTCATAGTTTAAAAAAAAAATTATCGATAAACTTTGCGGTTGAAAAAACGTCGAACTGTTTTTAGTAATATGTTGCTAATGAAAGCAACATAAAAAACTTAAATTACTCATGATATCTGATGTAACTACGAATGCCAATTGTCACTCCGGCCCTCGTAAATTTCAATTTAATTAAAACTTTCTCTAACGTTGCTTCTTGACCTATGTTTACGTTTTATTTACTTTTTACGTATTTTACTGAACACTTTGGTTAAAAGCCGTTTTTAATATTCGCTGTACGTGAGTTATTAGGTTATTTACAGTGGACATCAGAACAAATATGTAAGAAATTGAGTATTTTGACAATTCATTTCTTTGGCTTTAACTATTTAATAATCTGTATTAAGTTCTCTGGCCCTTACAGACGCTGTGACCAACGATTACGTTATGAATGTTTACCCAGCCTCAATAAATAAATAAAAAAACAACGTGATGCTTTCGAAGCAAAAAAGAAGTTCTTCAAATTTTACAGAGTGAACTTTTAGGGTCAAATACAAGCTTATATTTCAGCAAGTTCCAGTGTACCATTTTTGAAACAATCATACGATAGCGCGATGGCCCCTGTCCGTATTTAATACTTACGTCTGTTAGTACTTCTGAGTTCTTCAAGCTCAAGAGATTTTATTCACCCTAATGGTGAAACACAGGACAATGTTATCTTGGTTGTCCGGGTTGAACCGCGTCAATTTATAACAGTGCTCTGAAGATGACCGCAAAATGATGACCGAAACGTTAAGTTTTCAAAAATTGATGCAATTCAATCCGGACAGCCAAGATAACATCGACAACGACCTCTGAAGTGTGCGCACCCAAACACAGGACAAGTTCGTATTTAGTCTGATCATAATCTTTGATTTCAAAAACTAGAACAGTTCTAGACCCGTGACAATACGCAAAAAAAAAAAAAAAAAAAAAAAAAAGTTGAATCTGATTAAGTAAATCATATATATTATTTAACTGAAGGAGTATTTTAGTTACATGCCATTTTTCTCCCTTGATACCTAATAGAAATCGATAAATGATGTATCATTTTAAAGATTAAGATCTCTATTTACGCAACATCACAAATTCTGAAAGTTTTTTTCCTCGGAATTTGACCTTTAAAGGTCAAAAGTATTAACTATGAAGGTCACGTGTATGAGATAGTTCAGAGTCAAGCCACTAGAGAGCAGCAGCACATATTACAGAGATATCAATAAACTGTGTTATTTTTTGTATAATTGGTATCTTTTGGAATATCTATTTTTGGTACCGAAAGACTTCTGTATTGCTATGCATCACACAGACATTGCTACCAGCAACATTCATATCTCGGAATGACCGCGAAAATAAGATAAGATAAATCAGGGCCAGAAACGATTCATTTCTGTATTCACTTTTCCCAAGAGTAATAGAAAGGATTTTCCGTGCGAGTAAATTTAAAATCCGACAGTAGTAGCTTTCAATAAAGCACTCCGGCCATCCTGACCTGGGTTTTCCATAGTTTTTCCCGGATCACTCCAGGGGAATTGCGGGATGGTTCCTCACAATAGCCCATGGGCGCCTCCTGCCATATCCCGTATATCCCTTCCAAACCATAACCCTTTCGGATGGGTGCAATGCACCCTCTTTTAGCGAATCGAGGAGTAATTATTATTATTATTTTCAACTGGACCCTGTGGGATCACACAAAGCCTTAACGATTCAGTTTTCTGAGTTTCCATACAGCTTTCATTTTTTTCTCCGTGGATTCTCTTCCTTTCTTCAGTCCTCTTCCTCCCAATGACTTCATTCTCTGGCGGTACTTCCCACTTGTTAATTTTTTCTCTGTATGTTTGTCTGTCTATGATTTCTGTTGAGTTTATGTGGTCTTTTTCCAAGACTTTTTTGATCTGCTGGACCAAGGGCATAGTTTTTAGCTGTTCTATTTTATGAATGAGTCTTGTTGCTGGGAGTCTGTGAATATGTCTGTGAGTTCTTTTTTGATGTATGCCGCTGGGTTTGATAGTGTTTCTGTTGATTTTCGAGATTTGAGTCTATATCCGTCATCTGTTTTTTGTTTTTTTTTTGTTTTTTTTTCTGGGCCAACGACCTTTCTTATAATTTTGCGTTCTTCTTTCAAAATGCTTTCTAGGTCACCTTTTCTGTGTACTGTTAAAGTTTCGCTGGCGTACAGGGCTTCAGGTTTGATAACTGTGTTGTGTTGTCTGACTTTTGTATATATGGACAAACATTTTTTATTATTTATGTTGTAAGTTCTACCGTAGGCTCTCCTAAGTTTTTGCATGCGAACCTTCTGTGCTATTTTCTCTTCTCCTGTGGGTTCGATGATTACTCCCAGTTAGTTGAAGTACGGGACTCCAAATTTTGTGACCAGATTTGGAGTATGGAGTTTTGTGCCGATGAATTTGGTTTTTTGGAAGGATATTTGTAAGCCTACTCTTTCAGCGCATTCTTTGAGAGTTTCTACCTGTTTAATTGCTGTGGTATCATCATTTGCTAGTATGGTTAAATCATCTGTGAAGGGTAGGAAATTTTAATAATTATTCGCGGAGTAATAATAATAATAATGCTGTGTGTATTTTGTTCAGGTTGGTTGTACTCCTTTAAGGTCAGTGACAGTTTGTCAGACATGTATTTTACGCGTGCAAATTTTCTCCTGATTGCTTCGTAATTGTTGCAAGTATTTTATTTCGTACTTACTACAAACCACGAACCTCACTATTTATTGTACGAGCGAAGTTTTAGCTTGGGTCATCTTTTGCTTTTAAAAAACGCACTAGACAACCCTTGTGAAAATTTCTCCTATAAAATATTATTATTAGCGAGGTTCGCAGTTCTTACTAGGTTGAAGTAGATCCTGATAATTTGCAGCAACATCTTTCTGATGTCACCAGATACTAATTCCTTCCTGGAAGCCGAACTGTCACAGAATACAACTAAGCTGAACAAAACACACACAATATATCTATTTCTCTTTGACACGTAGAGTTGCTATCTAGTGGTATGCGACAATAGGCCGTGCGAAAATTTCGCGAGTAAAAATTTTACATAGGATTTGTACACCAAGATACAAATATTTCCTTAACGGAAAAAAGTTTCCAAAAGTTCATTACTTTTTTTTCTAACTGCTTAACGTCTCTTAACAGCGAGGATGGGGGGGGGGGTAAGGAATGGGAAGGAATTCGGCCATGGCCTTTTTGAAGGAAGCATCCCGGCATTCGCCTGGAGTGATTTGGGGAAACCATGGAAAACCCAAATCTGGATGCCCGGACGGGGATTCGATCCGCCGTCCTCCCGAATGCGAGGCCAGAACGCTATCCGTTACACCACCACGCTCGGTAGTTCATTACTGTAAAAAAAAAGTACTCATTTTTACGGACATCTCCGTGATATGTGGTGCCGCTATCTAGTGCTATGAAATCAATCGTTATCGATACCAGCGAAGCCTGGCGGCTTGGCTGTGAACTGTCTCATACGCGTGTCTGTCTATATTTAAGACTATTTCCCTTTAAGGGTCGAATTCCAAAAAATACCTTAATCTTTAAAATTATACCTCATTAAAGGATTTCGGTTAGGTATCAAAGCAGATAAATGGCTCCTCGCAAACAAACACTTTTTAGAAATATTAACACTTTCGCTTTTTAAGGGTCGAATTCCGAATCATTCCTTTCTTAACACGTGATCTTAAAAAAGGGATATCTTAGACTTTAAAACCACACCTCATTAATCAATTTTGGGTTTAGTATCAAGGGAGATAAATGGCTCTTGATACAAAAAAAAGTTTGAGAAATAAGATCGAATTTCGAAAAAAAATCCTTTCTTAAAATATGATCTAACTAAAGCGGAGATCTTAATGTTACTTTTAAAAAAAATAATACCCCATTTAGTGATTTCGGATAGATATGAATGAAAACAAAAATACTTTTGAGAAATAATATATTATGAAACAAGTTATTTTTAAATGTAGTCCGTATTCTGTTCTTTGAAATTGTCCGTCATATATATATGTGTGTGTGTGTGTGTGTGTGTGTGTGTGTGTGTGTGTGTATCAAAGACAAAACAGTTCCAGTAAAAAAAAATTGTTGTACCTCCTGAAAAATGTTGAGGTATTTTTGCCGAGTATTGATAGGCTCGGAAGTATTATGGATGGACGCAAACTATGTCGCTTTACAATAGACACGTAAAATTCCCCATGGTATGATATATGTGTTTCTTTGTCGTGAAGGATTATGCGGTAGATCGTAAAAATCTGTCAAAATCACTCAAATATTTATTTTGGATAAACGAGATCGCATATAGCCACATTGTAAACTTTATCAGGT
Source organism: Vandiemenella viatica (assembly GCA_031002005.1). NCBI lineage: Eukaryota > Metazoa > Arthropoda > Insecta > Orthoptera > Morabidae > Vandiemenella > Vandiemenella viatica. The sequence continues at coordinate 7,654,204 of JARYHS010006518.1, forward strand.
TATATAGTATATCACCGTATAATTTCAAAAAATTTTCGGGTCGGTAGTAATCGCCAAAAGTTTCCAGAAATCTCTTTCTTCTCCGCGCTTGGACTTAGAACATCATTGCCATAATTGGATACAGAAAGCTGTTAGTAACGTAGGATTGGTCCCAAACAACACCGATCCGGCATAATATGACAGGAAAGCCATCACTATATCATTGTACCGTCGAACCAGTCTCTTGAAGAGAATCAATTTCCAACATATTTAAAAACAGAAAAACAAACGAAGATGCGGGGATTGAGGGGGGGGGGGGAAATTATCTAAGGGTAGCTTTATTTCAGCTTGGTCTTTTCTTCTTTCTTCAGCATGCGCATCCGATTCTTTGGTTCTAATAACTTTAGCTGCTCGTGCTCTGCTAGAGCTACAACTTAGGCCAGTTTACGCCCGCAAGGCATGTCTGAAAATTATGGAAAATAAACTGGTGCCAGAAACATTTAAGCAGACGCAAAGTAATGTACAGTGCAGAACAAATCGACATCTATGTTAAATAATAAGTTTCGTCTCTAAATGAAATTTATTAACAAATCATACACTAACAAAACGCGCGAGAAGCATAGCTTGAGCAACCGACGTAACATTACAGACTAACACACACATCCGTCTCTCTGTCACCATTCGATAAATTCTCAAAATTTCGTGACTAAAACTGTTGTTCATACCGAAAAAAAGTCCTGTGTCCTTCCTACAGATACAAAGTATTTGCTTGTCAAATTCCATCAATATCGGTATAGCTATTTAGTCGTCAAAACATAACAAAAAGACAGAGACTTACTTCCGCATTTATAGTAGTATAAGTGCAAAGGAATTGTTCATAAACTGCGTGGCTCTGTCTAGGAGGAGGGAGGGGATGGCTGGGAAACAAGGTTGTGCTACGTGGGGGGGGGGGGGTTCCGAGCCAGGCCACGTAGCTTTTCTTCCATATTTTATGTCACAGTTAAAATGGGAAACAGAACACACAGAAGGATGTAAATATTTATTTCCGTCATTTAATTATCCCGGTATGTAATTTACGATAGAGTGACAAGAGAAAGCACTACAAAATGTCTTATGGAACCAATGTGGTAAAAGCTACATGCTACGTGTGTGGGGAAGGGGGGAGGTGTAGAGACAAAAGCCATGTAGGGCTACGTTGGGGGGGGGGGGGGTTTCAAAGGATGCCAGTATGGAGCTACGTGGTTTATGGACGCTCCCAAATCACACACACACACACACACACACACACACACACACACACACACACACACACACTGACTGCGAGAGAAACAATGCCTGAGGGATCAATATAATGTAAAGAAATGTACAGGTGCGGCATTGTTAGACCGCCAACGATTTGTCACGCATTGCACGCCTAAATTTGTGGTATGTACAGTTTAACATGGAATCCCGACAATTGACCGTCCAGTCGTGTCTCATACGATAAAAAAAAACTTAAATATTTTCATTTCCAATGGGATTTGAAACTGAGACCACGCTCCAAACATTGGCAAGCAAGTGCACTAATCACTAAGCTAGCAGATCGCTATAGCGGTAGGTACTACAGAGATGTACACATCCTATCCTTCTGTCTATCGCCGGTCAGTAATTTTTCAAAATTACAGGACAATATGTATTATTTATAAAGAAAATAGTAGCTACCCTGTGACCATCCTAATACCAAATAGCATCTCCTTATCAAATTTAATCACGATAGAAAGAACTGCACAGTTACCGTTTTCTAAATTAAAGAACCGTTAACGTTTTGGTCTCGCATTCGGGGGGACGCGGGTTCGAATCCCCTTCCGGGCATCTAGATTTCGGTTTTTATGGTTTCCCCAAATCACTCCAGGCGAATGCCGGGATGCTTCCTACAAACGGGCCATGGCCGAAATCCTTCCCGTACCTTGTCCCCAGTTTTTTCCCGCCTCTAATAATCTCGACGTCGACGAAAGTTAAAGCCACTAGTTTTTTTTTTTTTTTTTTTTTTTTTTTTAAATGTAGTGTTTTGAGGTAATCCACGAAGATTCACTTAAGAAAATCAATTACCTCATAAATTATGTGAGTCACCATTTATGTACACACTTTGACAATAAATTTGGCCGCCGCTGAAAAATTCTATCACTCTTATTTTGCAAAATCTGACATCAATGTCATCCTAAGAAACAGTAACGCAACACTGGCTTGCCAGTAATGCATTACTGTTTCCTGGGATGACATCGATGTCACATTTTGCAAAATAAGTGGGATAGAATTTCTCAGCGGCGGCCAAATTTATTGTCAAAGTGTGTACGTTCGATACCTTTTTATTCTGCATAGTAGGAGTGCAGAACAAACTGTGATACTGACAGTTCGTTTGTTTGGTGTTGGGAACATACATAGACATTGACTGCTTTGCTGTGTAAACGTTGCTTATAGATAGTAGGTTTGAAATACTGTTTAATCCAATTGAACCAACTAATCAGATACAGAGAAACAGATAAGGGAATTTTAAAGAAATTGTACAAAGTAACCTCCTATTTTAACTAACGAGGATTTATAAAAATAAGAAATATATACAGGGTAATTCGAAAAGATGGAGCAGATTTTATATTTTTATTTCTCTCAAACTACATGTAAAAGGTAGAAATACGTGGTGGTAGAAAGATTCAAAGAGTGGAACTGTTCCGTTGTGGGGATGTTGGTTATAGCTAGCGGATTTTAATTAGAACAACGCTTTGAAACTGTTAAACCCTGTAGAAATAACTAACGCGATGTATAGAAACAGGGAAAGGAAATTTTAATAAATTATATTAAGTAAACGCCTATTTTCGTGAACTAGGTAGTAGGCTACATAAAAATCAGGAATATATATATAATATAGGATTATTCAAAAAGGAGGACCAGATTTTGCGTTTTTATTTTTCACAAATTACAAAAGATACAAATACGGTCGCCATACATCACTGGTTAGAGGAAGGTTCAAACTTCGTAGCTTCCGCCTATTAGTTCTATTCGCTGCCGCTAACGGCGCTGTTGATTGTTTACGTGGAAAGGGGGCCTCCATTAATGACGTGAGGTGAAATGGGGGGAGGGGAGGTCCGCCGAAATCTCACCAAACCTCATCTAGGGGGAGGGGGTCAATGGAAATCTCACGCGAGATTTTGAAATTCTTGTAGCATGGTAGAGCTATATAAACGGTCTGCAAATGACGCGAAAGTAGACTTTAGGGGGGGAGGGGAGTATTTGGTCCAAAAAACGACGTTAGGTGAGGGAAATAAGCGCCCTTGAAAGCATGAGACCTAAAAAAAGGTCTCAAACAGTTGCGAGGTCGATTAGTATCGGGGGGAGGGTGTGTTCCGTCAAAATCTCACGTCATTTTAGAGGGGGGAGGGTCCGACCAGATCTCAAGAAGTCTCACCAGAGGGGAGGGGGCCCGGAATTCCAGAAAAACACCTCACGTAATTAATGGACGTCCCCAAACGGCTACGCCTCAGGAGAAGTCCTTCTGTGTGATACAGTGTGCATAAAGCGAATGCATTGCTGATGTGCAGCGTTCAATGAAGTGGCACTTCGCCATTAACAGATTTAGTATTGGCGCTTGGGCGTAGCCAGGGGTGGCGCTTGCCACACCATTCTTCAAGTAGTTGAGCTAAAAAATTTTGAAAAAAGTTCATACTTTTAATATTAACAAAGTATTTTTTAATATTTAGATAGAACGTTCTCTGAATCGTGCTAAAATAAGTTAAATGAGGGTTTAATTATTGTTAAATAAAGCAAGTGTTTATATTAAGTTTCCTTGGCGACCGTACTCGTGACGCCCCGTGTCGTGTTGTTGCAGGTGGAGCGTGCGGGAGCCTTGGTGCGATGCCGGGTAGCTGGCTGGCGCCCCCATGGAGGCCGGGCGGACAGTCCACATCAGGCTGGGCCACCGGGGGCCGATCGAGGTCGCCGTCTTCACCAACGACACCACCGTCGACGAGCTCAAGGGTGAGTCGCAACACCCTGTATAACACAACATCTGCTCGAATCACCCAGTGTAGTATGCATCTCCTGGAAACACCCTATATAGTAAGCATCGCTTGGCAATACCCTGTGTATTAAGCAACTCTTGGAAACACCCTGTGTATTAAGCATCTCTTGGATAGACCCTGTGTAGTAAGCATCTCTTCGAAACACCCTATATAGTTAGCATCGCTTGGCAATACCCTGTGTATTAAGCAACTCCTTGAAACACCCTGTGTATAAAGCATCTCTTGGAAACACCCTGTGTAGTATCTAAGCATCTCTTGGAAACACCCTATACAGTAAGCATCGCTTGGCAATACCCTGTGTATTAAGCAACTCTTGGAAACACCCTGTGTATTAAGCATCTCTTGGAAACACTCTGTATAGTTAGCATCGCTTGGCAATACCCTGTGTATTAAGCAATTCTTGGAAACACCCTGTGTATTAAGCATCTCTTGGATACACCCTGTATAGTTAGCATCGCTTGGCAATACCCTGTGTATTAAGCAACTCTTGTAAACACCCTGTGTATTAAGCATCTCTTTGATACACCCTGTCTATTAAGCATCTCTTGGAAACACCCTGTATAGTTAGCATCGCTTGGCAATACCCTGTGTATTAAGCAACTCTTGGAAACACCCTGTGTATTAAGCATCTCTTTGATACACCCTGTATAGTTATCATCGCTTGGCAATACCCTGTGTATTAAACAACTCTTGGAAACACCCTGTGTATTAAGCATCTCTTTGATACACCCTGTCTATTAAGCATCTCTTGGAAACACCCTGTATAGTTAGCATCGCTTGGCAATACCCTGTGTATTAAGCATCTCTTAGATACACCCTGTGTAGTAAGCATCTCTTGGATACGCCCTGTATAGTTAGCATCGCTTGGCAATACCCTGTGTATTAAGCAACTCTTGGAAACACCCTGTGTATAAAGCATCTCTTGGATACACCCTGTGTAGTAAGCATCTCTTGGAAACACCCTATATAATAAGCAATGCTTGACAATACCCTGTGTATTAAGCAACTCTTGAAAACACCCTGTTTATTAAGCATCTCTTGGAAACACTCTGTATAGTTAGCATCGGTTGGCAATACCCTGTGTATTAAGCAATTTTTGGAAACACCCTGTGTATTAAGCATCTCTTGGATACACCCTGTCTAGTTATCATCGCTTGGCAATACCCTGTGTATTAAACAACTCTTGGAAACACCCTGTGTATTAAGCATCTCTTGGAAACACCCTATATAGTAAGCATCGCTTGGCATTACCCTGTGTATTAAGCAACTCTTGGAAACAACCTGTGTATTAAGCAACTCTTGGAAACACCCTATTTAGTAAGCATCGCTTGGCATTACCCTGTGTATTAAGCAACTCTTGGAAACACCCTGTGTATTAGCATCTCTTGGATACACCCTGTGTAGTAAGCATCTCTTCGAAACACCCTATATAGTTAGCATCGCTTGGCAATACCCTGTGTATTAAGCATCTCTTGGATACACCCTGTGTAGTAAGCATCTCTTGGAAACACCCTGTATAGTTAGCATCTCTTGGAAATACCCTATATAGTATAATCTATTTTGGCGATTGACCAAATTATCCTAAGAGCAATAATCAAAAGCCAGAGCGGCACATGTAAGCAGGCGGCTTTCATCAAAGTACATGTATCTCAAACGCATTGGGGCGGCGGTAGAGACAACAATAGTCAAAGGATATACAATTGCCTTTTGTAGCTGCTAAATAATTAGGTATGTGATCGTTAAAATTGCAATAACATTAGTTTCGTATCAACGAATAATCAAATTTTCAGCCGCAAATACAGGAAGTTGTCTCAATTAATTTATCTGGGAATACAGAAAATGGAAATAATGAAACCGTGAATAAAAAGCTTTAACTGTGTAGTTCAGATAACGTGTGCGACACTTAAAAAATACTAATTATATGGTTAGAAAATCGTACTAAATACGCAACATAACTCAAATTACAGAAATGTGTGCTCAGAACAAACGTAAGCTTTAATGAATACATAAAATTGGATTTATTTACTTATGAATGACGATGGTTAATAGAAACAAATGTTTGTTCACACGAGTCAAATGCCAACTGCTCTGGTACAGCAAACAGTGCAATACATCCGACAGAGACCGAGTGGGGCAGCGAGTCACGCACTGACACGCGTTTTATCAGCATTTCGGCGCTAATGACCCCGTCGTCGACGCGCCCTAAAACCCAAATAAATAAATAAAAATAACAATATCCGCATTTTGCGGATTGCGGATTGCGGATCCGCTTAATCTTGTGCGGGATCCGCCAGACTGTCTAATGATGCGGGATCCCGCGGGATTGTGGGATCCCGCTTTGCTGGATTGCAATCCCTAGTAACGAGTCCATCAACCAGCTGGACGATGTCATCGGTAATGCGATGTGGTATTCCAGACGGTGCATCACCCGCTAGCGACACCCGTCCTTCCCTGAAGCGCTTGTGCCACGCGTTGACCCTTGCCAGTTCACCGTACACTTGTGACAATATCCGATGAATGTCCTCCCCCTTACTCCTTCCACTGTCAGCAAACGAACAACACCTCTTTGCTCTTCATTTGACGCCTCCATTTCACTGCTTGCAATACGAATGAGCGCTGGACGACTGAAGGTCCGGCCACACTAGACCGCACCGAGCCCGTACCGTCACCCGGCCGAGTGTCGGCTCGCCCCCCTCTCGTCCACACTGGTCCGTAGCTCGGCCGTGTGACGGACGGGTTCCTACTCGGTCTCTTTTAACGTATACACTTGACTGTTTCACGGAATTAATGTTAAAAAATTACCTTAAAAGTGATTTGGGAATCGTAGCTGCGGCTACCACCCGTACATTATTATACAGTACTGTACTTTATAATCTGTGAAATAATAAAGTATGTTAAAATACTTTTTTCCTGACTCCTGTTATAACCTCACTGTATGATCTGTAATACACAAAAATATTATCCCAGCGCAGTTTTAAAAAATGATTGTCACACTGTACTAAATTCAAAGATTCTCGTGTGTCTTAACATAGTCACAAAGAAATGTCAAGTGTCTCTCACTTCACATTTAACGTGTTTGTTTTGGTTGATGTTCCTTTCGATTCACTCAATGTTTTTTTAAAACAAAAAACAATAAGATTATTATACATTTTAATTTAAATACAGACTGCAAAGATTCAGTAAAATAATAATAGTTTCACGTGATCTAAATATTCCAGTCACAGAGTTTCTTATCGGCCGCGCAGTACACCTCTATATTGTTCTCACTTAATTTGTAAAGGAGACCTACAGATTAACGTGAAAATCGAACAACGGAGTGTCCTAGCATCTTAGCATTAACAAATCATAGCTTTGCTAGAGGTCAATTTTAAGAGGAATAAAAATTACAGCCGAGACAGGGATTTGAACCCTAATCGTAAGCCGTTACCATCTGATTCAAGAGACAAATCTGGATGTAATCAAAAATAAATATTCAAACATAATAAACATACTTTTTTCTGTATAATTCATTTTTGCTATCCCAAAACACATATGTACTTTTATATGATTGGATACACATTTTTCAGTAAGTACTTCTAGATTCAGATGCTTGCGGCGTGTGATTTGGGTAAGGAAGGTCCCCGGTTCAAAATCCGGGTCTCGTATGCAATTTTTACAGGCCTTAAAATCGACATTCACCTTTGGCAAAGCTTTGATTTCTTAATGCGAAGATGAAAGGACTCTACCTACATTTCACGAACATTTGATGAACCTGAAGTGAGGCTGAAAAAAAATGACACTTTTCCATAGCAATCAGTAACGCTAAAATAATATTTAGTCGTAAAGAACCGGAAATTTCCGAACTCTTTCTATACAGTTCTCCATATCGACCAGCCCGACAGCAGACCGACACCGGGCCGCTCCGTCAAAATATAAACCAAATTTATCGGGGCCAACACACGGCCAACACGCGGTGTCGTTTGAACTCACTTCAATCGAGTGAGCGACAACAATAAGAAAAGTGACGGTGCGGTGCGGTGCGGGCTCGGCTCGGTCTAGTGTGGCCCGACCTTGACGCGTGCTTCTGCTAGCTTTGTCGTCACGTGACTTGCACCCGCGACCCTCTAGCGGCGGGCATGTGGACTTCCGCGCTCTTGTCGGAAACCCTGTTTGTTACTGTCACCGGTTTGCACATTCCAGACTCCAGCTTTTTTGTTTTTCAATGTTCGTTACATATGAAGAGTACAGGCGCGCAAAGGACTGTATCTCAGGCGTGTAAAATGTTTATGCAAGTAACTCAATAAATTTAGTAATATTTTACTCACAGTCATTTGTATTATTTGTTCAGCTAACTGTAGTAGGGTTACTGTGCAAAGTACGGCCAGTAGAAAAAAACTGTTAATTCTGGTTGAAAATACATCTAGCTGCTTCCTTGGCGCTTTCTCTTTAAGGAAAAGTCTTCCTGGAAGCCGTAAAATATGTAACAAAGGTGTAATCCGCGCCCAAACATATGGTTACGCACATTATTGACTTTGCGTTAATAGACGTCATCAGCCGCCTGTGACGTAATTATAGCCGGAATTTGGCGTAACCACTGTCTTCTTCACTCAAAATCCACTAAGCGCCACAGAATATCAGTTGTCATTCTGGTACAGGCTGACGTTCAACCTAAAGGCAACATGGTTAATCATATTACCGGATTAGCGCTAATAAACGCCTCGTTCCGCATGTGACGTCATTATAGTCAGAATTCGGCTTGGCGGCCATCTTATTTGCTCAAAATCCACTACACTCCATGGAATACTTGTCGTAATAGGCTATTTGACAGTATTCAAAATATATTACAAATTGTACTCATTTACGTAGATTAATGCTTAAGGAAGCTATTTTTGTTAAATTTGAAAATAAAGATGGATTGTTTTTAATTAAGAAAGCTAAATAAAAATCAAATTTTTCTTGCCTCTTGTCACGTGACAGAAAACGCCCTGGGATTGGAGATCGCTTTAGTGACGTCACTTGCCTGTAGGCGCTGCGGCTGCGTATGGAGTGTTTCCCGCTATCCAAGTTTTCAACTATTTGATGCTGGTTATCTCTTGTTAATAATGAGATTTTTTGTTGAATGTAAAATGAAGAACAATTTGTAGAAGCCTACAACGGAAAAATACCGAAAATTATTTGTCGGACTAGCTATAGAAACAACCACTGACTTTTATTCTACGGAGCTTGAGAATGTAATAACTTCAATTCGAGAATCATTTGTATTTAAGCTGGAAGTTAGAGATTAACATAAATCCTTCATAAGAATGACTAAAAATTATAATTTCTTTCCAATGAAACTGAATTTATTTTTTATATATTTACTGACCGCGTTTACTTCACCAGACATAGAGAATGTGATGTTTACGTGTTCACTATTAACGAGAAGATAAGTAGCTACATGGTTAAAGAGTGCTATAGGAATTTGAAGATCCTATATTCGAACCTTGATTAGGATTAGGTGTACATTTTTTTTTCCTGTTTGGCGTATGATGCTTTACAGAATCATGTTTTTATTAGAAGGAGTAATAAAACGTCATCCAAACATTTGAAACATAAATTGCTGTCATACAAGAAAACTTTCATAATAAGATAACCTCCTGCTTTTAATTTTGAAACATACCAGAGATACATCATCACTGCAACAAAACCCAAGTACTCGGCGCTGAATAATAGGATTTATTTTAACAATAACATTGCACGCTAACCTCGCATCAATTCCAGAACACTTTGAATACTTTTTGTTGGAATTTTTACATGACGATACAACTGTATGTTGCCTTTCTGACATAAATGCATCTATTTAAGCGGTATTTACTTTTAATGCGCAAGTAACTTTCAGTTTTTTTAAAACTTTTTATCGGTGTGCAAGTAACGTCCAGTTTCAGTTTTGAAGTCTGTTTTTTGGTTATGTCTCAAATGTTTATAATACTCTTGCTATCCAAAAATGTGTGAATCATTCGGAAAAATAATAATGTTTTTGTGGATTTTAGAAAAAGAATATGCTGCGCTACCAACAGCAACTAGTATCTAAAGAAAACGCTCACAAATAACAAAACATATTCCAAAGCGAGGATCGAACCTAAGAACCCTAACTTTACTGATACTCGCCTTAAACAGCGCACTACATTATCTCAAAGAAATTATGGTGCAAATTATATTTACAGTAAATGATATGAGACTTAGTCGCAATGTCGTCTGGGTTTCTACGAGCAGGTTGCAGCGACTTGTTTTCCTATTTCAGCCAATGCGGGAACACTTATGTTTATTTGGATAGTTTTTATTGTTGTGTGATTGTAGATTGATGTATTACACACTATTTATAAACCATATTTCCAACAATTTATGCACAAATTCGGAGAAAGAAAAACCAAACGTTACTTACGTAGAGTGAGCGCCTGCTGGCACGTGACGCCACGAGTGTCGTTGGCCAGGCGGGCTTTCCAATACTATAAATTTTAACGTTGAATTTTACGTAAAATAAGCACTTTTGTCAAAAAAGAAATAGTACCCGGTAAATAACGCGTATCAATAAACTATTTAAAGCCTTTTTCAAAAAAAATAGTCAAATAGCCAATTCCCGTCCAGGCTGCATTTCTACCTAACCACATCGTCCACTAATACGGCTCTTTGAAAGTCAACATGTGTACAGCTTGAGGAAAAGCACATTCGCGGCAAAGATGGCTGCTACACTTCCGCTAATGCCGTACGTAACCAGACTATTTTCACTATATTACCTCTTTCCTACCTGTTTTACCGGCTTCGCGTACACTTTTTCTTGAATAGAAATCCCTAAGGAATGCGTTAATCACATTTTCATCGAGAAATAACAGTTTTTTCCTATTGGCGAAACTTTGCACAGCACCGTGTAATAGCTTTCATTTGTTTGGTGACAGTAAGTTATTGATGATCCTCCGGTAAACTAAAAGAGCTTGCAGCTGGCATGTGTTGAGAGATGACAATTGGGCCTTATTCCACGCTTTTTGTCCAATTTGTGTGGAAAGTGTTACTAAATTTCGTGATCATTTATGAGTACTAGCTGTCTGCTGGCTTGCGGAATCTAATTGATCCACAGTAATTGGGTGGTTAGCTCGCAATATCACTATGAATCTAATTTACGTTGGCTGTAGTTGGCATACTACCCACCCCACTTGTTTCCCTGGTATTCCGCCGATATGTTAAAGGCTGACAGTTGTTCGGGTGAAGTGATGCGGCTAACGGTGCTCCCGGCATTGATTGTATATCTTTCCAGTTATTGAGTCCCGCATGGACTAGTCCCCCCGGGACTGAAGTGCGCAGTCCCCGGACCAGCACTCGAGAGCTATTGAATACCAGTTCACTCGAGTGCCTCTCGTCGCAGATAACGATTGGTGCGCGCTATCTCGCAGTAGATTAGCAGCCTGGAGTGGTCCGAATGATCGGTAGCTCCTAAGCCCAAACAACAACCACAGCACTCAACGCAAAGTAGATCACTACGCTTCAAGCGACAGATCAAACTGGAAGAATTGGAACCTCAACCTTCTTCTTCTCTTCTGTATCGGCTGTCTAAGGACCTGGAAAAGTAATCCCCTGCATTCATTTCGATCCTTCTTTTCTTGACTTCCAATAGTTCTTCATCCTTTGCTGTTTCCTCCTTTCTTCCGTCCATATGTTACTACATTTCCTCTTCTCCTTCTCCTGGAAACTCTAGAAATTTTGGATCAATCTCCTGATAGTTGCTCTGTCTTGTATTAAATCTTCTATTATTCCGATCTCAATCATATCTTTCTCTACTCCTTGGATCCACTGTTTGCCCTTCTTACTCTTGTAAACATTGTTGAAAATTCTTTGTGTAAGTCTATTGTTAACCATTCTCATTATGTGACCAAAAAACTGATTCTCCTCTTTCTGATCGTGTCTTAGAATATATGAAGCAGATAATTGAGGACGTGGGTTGTAAGGGGTATGTAGAGATGAAGAGGTTATCACAAGATAGGAAGGGATGGAGGATTGCATAAAACCAGTCGAAAGACTGATGACATAAAAAAAGTATAGATTTGTACAAGTTCCATAATCACGTAAAAAACAACTTAAAGCATTTTAATGGGAATACGTGGCATCAAAGCTTACAAACTTAAAATATGCGTGTTTTTTTTATTTTTTTATTAATTATTACTAGCTGGTACCCACGACTTCGTTCGTGATTGTAAAGAATTCATATTGACAGCAATAGACATCTAACCACCCTAGTGCACGATGGAAGACTCGATACTATTACCACACACAAATACCAGTCTTCTGCGCGATGTAGTTCCGGCAGCAAAGTAAAATTTACGGATACACACAAGTCTTTGGATGAAATACGAAAATATTCATGATCGACCAATTTCAAACACCATATCTCACACACTCCCACAGTTACCGAACTTCGGCCAACGCTGTGATCGATGGGAGACTCTGTGTTACTACCACACACAAACGCCAGTGATCTGCGATTGATAGTTTTCGCTGAAAAGTGATACACCATGACACATGTGTCTTTGGCAGAAATATGAAATTGCCGCAGGTCGACCATTTTCATCCCCCATATCTTCCACACCGCCATAGCTACAGACATCTAACAACCGTAGTGCACGACAACAGACACGATTCTACTACCACTCATAAACACCAATGCTCTATGCTATGTAGTCGTGGCAGAAAAGTGAAATCTGCGGAGACACATGCCTTTCGTCGAAATACGAAAATATCCTTGGTCGGCCACTTACAACCACCATATTTCCCACACAACCACAGTTTCTGAAATTCGGCCGCTGTTGTGATCGAAAGGTGTCTCTGTGTTACTACCACACACAAACGCCAGAGATCTGTGATCGATAGTTTTCGCTGAAAAGTGATACACCATGACACTTTTGTCTTTGGCAGAAGTATGAAATTGCCACAGGTCGATCACTTACAACCCCCATATCTCCCACACCCCCATAGCTACCGACATCTAACAACCATAGTGCACGACAGGAAAGACGATTCTACTACCACACACAAACACCAAAGGTCTATGTTATGTAGTTGTGGCAGGAAAGAGAAGTATACGTAGATACGAATTTTTGGTCGAAATGTGAAAACGCCCTGCACTGACCAACTTTAATCATTGTATCTCCTACATCCCCACAGCTATCGGCATTGGGCCAACGTTGTGCATGACAGGAAACTCCATGCTACTTCCACCCACAAACATCAGTGATCTGTGCTGGGTAGTGGTGGCTGAAAAGTGAAATATAGGAAAAAACACGTCTATTTTTATATATATATATATAAGATTTCTGAGAGTTTGGAAGGATTCGATTGCAATGCGAGCATGGGATCTGTGTGGCACCTCAGATATCTCACGCAACCCGCTGTACACAGCCGTCGCTTTAGCAGTGTAGTTTCAGGGGTTAGCAGTATCCGAAATTATTCAATTCTTACATAAAACAGTGTTTTGGGTTCATTTACTAGAAATGACAGGCAAACACTTCAAGTTACTTGTATTTTAACACCGAGTATTGCGTGTAGAAAATTATTGTCAATAAATTTACATTAATAAACACTTCAAATTTGAACAATCCAACAAACGAGTTAGTCTTTCTCGGGGAGGGGAATGTTTAATATGCGAAAGTTTCACACGGGTTTCCCCATAATTATTCATCTATTCTTATAAAATGCTTATTTGGTCACGGCGTTCTGTCACGCCATGACTTCACACTATGTCGTCACGCTTTTCTTCTTCGTTGGCCAACTTACGACCAGAGATGATGTTTTAGGTATTGCACGTTATTTAATAAGTTCTATATAGCTAAGCAAAAATTTTGAGAACACTGAAAGAAACGTACGTATTCCGTTTAAGTCGACATAATAATTATTTGTTACTTGTAACTTTTCAATATTCGTTCGAAGTAAAAGTATTAGTTTAATTTGCGATTAGTTATGATTATATTGTTGTTATATATGGCCCTTGACTTTAAATCAGACAGCTTAATTATTTTTTAAATACTTTAAATTGCTTTCATTAGTGTCCTGTTACTTAAATCGTTACTTCGTTTGAACGAAAGTAGTTCCACACTGATAGCAACCTATACAGCCTAGACTACAATTAATTCTAATATTACTTGGAATGACGTAAATTGTTCAGATTTTTTTTTTAATTTTTACTTTCACTGAAGACATACAGGGCGTTCGCCGGGAAACGCTACCCACTGTTAGCGCTACAAGGAAGAAACTGCTCCCGGCGAGCAAGCGGTCAGCTTCCGGCATTGTTCGACCGTCGGCCGCGGACTATTTCATAATAATTACGCTTCATAAACTTGTATGTGCTAAGCATTTAAATGTGACGTCAGTTGCGGATCAACAGTGCCATCGTGGACACCCTGCAGGTACCAGTTGCAAAATCTAATCCTAGGCCCCTGGTCTATTTCTGTAATTTTATGCACCACAGTTGTTTTGTACGGCTTTAAGTGAACTAGCTTTGTTACTTTCCAAGCTGACGTCTTAGATACGCCTGCCTGCTGCCCTAACTGACTTAATGATTTTTTGGGTGACTGTTCTAGTCGAAAAGCGATATCGTCAATTTTCTCCTCTGTGAGAATACGGTTGAGCGACAGTCTCTTTTTGTTAAAAAATGAACCCGTTTCTCTTACTTTTTTAAGCAGACACAGAATTCTTGATTTAGCTGGCAGTAAAGCGCCAGGATATTCGCGACGAAATTTACTGCGATACTTTTTAAACGACTTCTTCTTCACATATGTATCGTAGAGAAATATTCTTTGTTGCAAACTGTAACGTACCATAATTTTACTCACACTCAAACACGGTACAGATTAGTAAGAGTATGAAGCCCCAAACCAGCCAAACCGCAAAGAAACGTTTATTCAGAACACTGTTGGGGCAGCGGAGGTGTTAAACAGTGCGGTGATTCACGGCGCCGTGTGGCGGGAGTTGCTGGCACCACTGTCCCAGCAAGTTGCCGACGGCAACAGACTGGGAGGGTAGCGTTTCCCGGCGAACGCCCGTATTTCAGCCGTATGTAACTGCATTAGCCATTCTACCGTTGTAATATCGATCTGAAACACGGATAACAATAAAGGAAGATGTAAGAACCCGTAAAGATTTTAGATTAAGTTTATATCGCGATGCATTATTGCCACTAAAATGCGATACAGTACATGTATTAATATGCATGTAAATGAAGGATTGTTTCTCTAGCGGCAAGTTCAGCGTTGTATGTGGTTAGGTTGAAATGCAACCTGGACCTGGATGGAAACGGAATCCTTTTGTTAAGCGTTATTTTATATCAGGTGTACTTATTTAAGCAATTGCTAAGAAATGAATTGCCAGAATACTGAAAGAAAATATGTATTTAGTTTAAATCGGCATATTAATTATCAGTTGCTCTTTTACTGAAATTATTACTTAGTTTGAATGAGAGAAGTTACAAATTGCTTGCGATCTTTGTGGCTTAAACCACTATTAAAACTAACATTACGTGGCATAGCGTAAGTTGTTAAGATTTATTTTTAGCATCCTTCGTTTTCACTGGGGTCATTATTTCAGCCGCATGTCAGTTGTGTCAGCCATTAAAACATCGATCTTCATCACAGATAATAATAAAGAAAGATATAAGAACACGTAACGATTTTGTTTCAAAGTGTATATCGCGATGCATGATGACATCGACATGCGATACAGGGAATGTATTAATTCACGTGTGATTGCAACTCTGATTTTCTAGCGGCGATATTAGCGGAGATTGTGGTTAGGCTGAAATGTAACCTGGACTAGTTTGACAACTGAACCTTTTTGCTATAGCACAAGGGACGATAAATTATATTGAGCTTTATTTTATAACAATTCTATTTAGTTGAGCAACTGCAGAGGAATAAATTACCAAAACCCTCCGTCAAACCCGTCATTTTCGACGGAATTTGTGGCTTGTATGTATTATAATTATCACTTATGTAGTACACGTTTGGTAGCAATTTCCCACAGATAGTTTTTTATTTAAAAAAATACTTTAAATTTCTTCTCTACGTGAGTTAACCTATGTCCTCTGATAATCTATTTCACTCCATGGCTCACTTATTTACAAATGGAAACATTTAAAGCACGTATGAGTGCTCGAGTACCAATACAAGGAGAGTTTGGCCGTCATGCCTGTATCGTAATATGCTCATCTTTCGTTGGCGGTCTATTGTCGCTGTTGTAGCAATCTGATAATGAACATTACCTATTTGTGTCTCGGTAATAGTTCAATACGCTTGAAATTACGAATCAGTCATAAAGAAAAGAATATATTTCGTATAAAATACAAATATTAATTAATACTATTTAGATAAAGTGTGTTTAGCCGGTCGTGCATGCGACATTGCATGTCTATAGCCGTCTCACACATAGAACACCAACTTGGTGTGTCCTTAAAAAGGCCATGTCTGAATTCCTTCGCGTTCCTTGCCTGCCGTCCTTTCCCGCCTCTAATGACCACGACGTCGACGAGGCGTAAAGCCATAAGTAAAAAAAAAAAAGTAATGAAAACTTCTCTGTATTTTTTGATAATTTATTACGTTTCTTTGGAAAACGAGTGAACGAATCATACTGTCTTTATAAATAGAAACTTTGTCCAAGATATGCTCGTAAACAAATGAAATTAATATTAGAAATTTAAAGCTCACTTTGCTACAATATAAAATACTGCCTCTAGCCTTAGTCTGTATTTTGTGGTTACAGGTTTTATATCGGAAAACAACTTCGACAAAATTATCTGATAATCGTTCTTACAATAGCATTCGGGAGACGTCATTCGGAAGATTGATGTTTATTGATAGGATCTATATTAATGATTACTATTCATTATATAAAGAAAACCGGATATATTTGAAGTATAAAAACTCTGAAACTAGAGAGCAGATTTCGATGTGGTTTTCACCGTTTCAAAGATTAGAATCTCAATTGAAGTGTTTGGTATGTCTTATGCTCCAACGTAACATAACGCCGGAGCGGTAAATGAAAATCTTAACGTACAACCTGAAACACACACAAAACACAAAAAAAAAAAATAATAGCCATGTTATCGCATGTAACGTTTACTTTCTTAAATTTTGGTTTTTAGTTTTTATACCACATAAATGGCATGCGAAGAGGAAACTACGTAAAGTGGAAAATATTTAAATTTATTTTAATAATATAATGAAAAAATCTTTCGATATATTCTTTGTTTTTTGAAGTTACTATCTGAGGCCGCACTGCTACAATCTCTGATGTTGTGAAATTATATTCGCTGTTGATATTTAGTAGTGCATATTTGACAGGTATTAACATGAAAGTGAACTGTCTAAAACCTTTACTGAACAACCTTCCGAGAAAATTGTTGCTTTTTGAAATTACGGTCTTTGGCCGCACAGCTACAATCTCTGATGTCTGCAAGCAAATTAAATTATCGCTGTTAATAGTAAGTAATGCACAACTGATGGGTTTTAACATGAAATTGAACTCTTTAAAACCTTTAGTTTTGACATAGCGTTATTTTTATTTAATTTATTGGTGAACGATTCTGTCTTCCTGAAAAAATTATTGTTTCTATTGCTGCACGACTCACTGTGGTTATTATGATAAAACTTAGTACACATGTTTCTGATATGGCTAAAAATATTGCAGGAATAAATTAACCCCAACCCCATCTTTTTTCTGCTACACAGGGGGTTTGCCGTTTAAATACGTATAGAAAAATGGAGCGACTGACATGAAATTTAAAAAAATGGCAGTTCTATCATTAGCGTAGGCCAAAATCTGATGATGAATTCTTATAGAACTCGGCGAAAAAAATCTAAAATAAAGAATAACATGTTTTGTTATCTCACTTGGTTTTCAAGATTTAACATGTCAAAAATCAGTTAATAGTTCTTTGTGCCTTTGGTGACGTTTCTTCTGGTCCAGGCTGTATTTCAACCAAACAACAACCACTGGG
>JARYHS010006518.1:7673224-7772382 GCA_031002005.1 Vandiemenella viatica
ACTCTAGGGAATGTCCGCGATGGTACGTTCAAAAGGCCATGGCCGAATTCCTTCCCGTTCCCTAATCCTAGTCACAGAGTATGTTGGCTGAGCCGGAACTGTCTGGCCTCGCAATGGGGAGTACGTAGGTTCGAACCCCCGCCCGGTCAACAGATTTGGATTTTTCATGGTTCCTCCAAATCACTCCAGGTGAATGTCGGAATGGCGTGGAGGAATACCTTCACATTCTAGCCCACAATCCTTTCCCGCCACTAATGACCTCAACGTCGACGAAATGTAAAGCCATAATCACTATCGACACAATTTTTTTTATCTGTCTCTGTTAATCTAGATGTCGCATTCTTCTGTTTTCGTAAACTACGTTGCATACGATGATTCTAGCTATATCGCATTCAATATAGTGTGTTTGTTACCTGTACCGAACTGAAAAAATACTGTGCAGCATATATTTACGTCGCACTGCCTTTCGAATATAATCTCTGATTTGTTGACTTCTCATTCTGGCCTCGCATTCGGGAGGACGCGGGTTCGAATCCCCGTCCGGGCATCCAGATTTGGATTTTCCATGGTTTCCCCAAATCACTCTAGGCAAATGCCGGGATGCTTCCTTCAAAAAGATTATGGCCGAATTCCTTCCCGTTCCTTGTCCCCAGTCCCATCCAGCCTCTAATGACCTAGGACGCGGGTTCGAATCCCCGTCCAGGCATCCAGATAAGGGTTTTCCATGGTTTCCCCAAATCACTCTAGGCGAATGCCGGGATGCTTCCTTCAAAAAGGTTATGGCCGAATTCCTTCCCGTTCCTTGTCCCCAGTCCCATCCCACATCTAATGAACTAGGACGCGGGTTCGAATCCTCGTCCAGGCATCCAGATTTGGGTTTTCCATGGTTTCCCCAAATCACTCCAGGCGAATGCCGGGATGCTTCCTTCAAAAAGGTTATGGCCGAATTCCTTCCCGTTCCTTGTCCGGAGTCCCATCCCGCCTCTAATGACCTTATACGTCACGAGTCGTAAACCCCAAGTTAAAAAAAAAATTGACTTCCCAGCTATTTAACTTAGAAATTTGTAATTCACAATTGATTTAGTTCTACTCCAAACACAAGTAAACTTTCACGGACTAATTGCTGGGGTTATGGCATCGTTATTAAGTCTAATAACAATCTAATTTGGAGTATTTATTTATATTGTGTTGGTAGATGTGATGAGCGCTTATCGTGGCAAATCCTATCGTCAGAAACTCAGAATAGCTGTCGCAGATATGGTTTGTTCTTGTTAATATATGTTGGGTGGAAAGGTGATCAAAGTTGTTGATTTCGCGTTGTATAAATGCGGATTTGTGATTTGCGGACGTTAATTTCGTATCGAACTTTGATACACTGATATGCCAAAAGTCACATACTACTTAATTCCGTGTAGAACGCCATTTTGCCCATAATAATGCAGCAAGCCGTCGTGGCATTGAGTCAACAAGTCGCCTGAAGTGGCCTGACGAAATATTCAGTCACGCCCAATCTACAGCCGCCCATATGTGCCAAAGGAAATTAGATTGTTTGCAGATGACATAACGCTGTATAAAAGAATCAAAACGATAGAGGATTGTAAACAGTTGCAGAG
Organism: Vandiemenella viatica; assembly: GCA_031002005.1. Classification (NCBI taxonomy): domain Eukaryota; kingdom Metazoa; phylum Arthropoda; class Insecta; order Orthoptera; family Morabidae; genus Vandiemenella; species Vandiemenella viatica. The sequence continues at coordinate 7,674,838 of JARYHS010006518.1, forward strand.
TGGTCTGGACAGAATTTCTAATTGGGTTGGTAAACATGGAATGAAGATAAATGCAAAGAAGAGTCAGCTTATTAGATACACAAATAAAAAACAAAAGGTTAATTATGAATATAAGGTGGGGAAAGAATTGCTTGCTGAAGACTTGAAATGTAAATATCTTGGCATTACTTTTGATAACAAACTTAACTGGGCAGGACACATTGGACAGGTGGTAGGAAAAGGTTTCAAAGTTCTGCACTTGTTGGAGAGAGTGATGAGGGGATGTACGGGAGAAGTCAAGGAATTAGGTTACAAAACTTTGGTCAGACCATTGCTCGAATATGGTAGTGTAGTATGGGACCCTCATTTTACGTATCAAATACAGGAGTTGGAGAGGGTGCAAAAAAAGGGCTGCTAGATTTGTTTCTGGACATTATCACAGAATGCAATCAGTACCAGAAATGATAAAAGAGCTGGAATGGGAATCATTGCAAGACAGGAGGAGGATGAGGAAGGTCATGGGAGTGTATGGGGTATATACTGGCGATGAGGCTTGGAAAGATATTGCAATAGGTATGAAAAGTAGTTCATGGAAGGGAAAAGATGACCATGACCACAAGCTGGCACTCGATTTCAGGCACAAGGGTGTAGGAAGATTCTCTTTTTTAGGTAAGGGTGTCAGGGATTGGAATGAGTTACCAAGAGAAATGATGAATAATTTACCGAAAACTTTGTAAGAATTTAAAGATAAAATTTGTAGAGGGCAAATGTAGGTGGGTGCAGGATAGGGGAAGATGGATGTGTAGGGAAATTGCCACCGGAGCCTGTGCTCCATTGCAATTAAATTAAATTAAAGTGTTTTCGGTGTAGTACGGTACGTCGTGCACGAATTGACCCTTTGATCATGTCCCCAATATGTTCGATTAGATTGATATTTAGCTATATTGCTGGAATTGACTTTTTTCCCCTATCGATTCCAGAAGACATTTTGTACTGTTAGAGTTCCGTAAATTACTTACGGAGATAATTAAATGATGGAAATAATTATTCACATACTGTTCTGTAGTTTATTGTAACTGTAAGAAATAATATGAATGAAAAGCTACGTGGTCTGGCTGAATCCTCCCCCCTCCCACTTATCCCAGCGTTGCTTTCCAGCCAACCCCCCCCCCCCCCCAGACCAAGCCATGTAGTTTATAAACGCTCCTTTGTTTGGAAACATGAAGATCATGAATGGCTGCAAATGGTCTCCAAGCAGCTGAATACAACTATTTCGAGCGAATTGTTATTTTAGTTTGACCAGACGTCCCAGTCGATGTTATGTAAACACAGGATGGAGTCACCACCAGCTAGCACAGTGCCGACCTGAAAACCTAACCCAACTCTCGCCAACTGAAATCGTCACTCACCTGACCACGTAGTGATCTAGGGTCCAAGCGATATGTTCAAGACCCAAGGAGAGGCTCTGCAGCCGAAGGCGTTTTGTTAGCAGAGGTACTGGCGTCGGTCTTCTGCTGGCATGTCCCATCAATGCCAAATTTCGCTGCACTGTCCGCTCGGACACCGCTGTCGTACGCCCCACACCGAGTGTGGCTGTCTTTGACGCAGTGTTGTCTGTCTGTCAACACTGACACCTGGACGCAGACGTCTCTGGGCTCGGTCATTAAGTAGACGTGCTGGGCCAGTGCGTTGTCCACGGCGGCAGGTAATGCCGGGAATCACATATTCACTGCACACTCTCGACACTCTAGATCTGAGAATGTTGAATCCGCGAACAGTTTCCGAAATGGAATTCCCCAAACGTCTAGCCTCGAGTACCATTCCGCTTCCAAAGTCTGTTGATTCATGCCGTATGACCGTAATGACGTCAGAAAACCTTTCACACGACTCACGAAAGTACAAATGAAAGCTCCGACGCTGCACGGCATAGTTATACGTTTATTCGCTGTGTTGCCGCCATCTGGATACTTGCATCTTCCTGTCCCATGATTTTGCACTTCAGTGTATAATATTCTCGAGGTAAGCTGTGACATATTTAATACGTCAGTGGTGACGTGTCGACGACAGAGTCCTATGGTTACTAAGTTACCGTCTCAGTATATTGCAGGAAAATACAGTTCTCGAGGCCTGCTATACCAAAGACTGCCCTGGTGTCAGAATACGCCGAATAGACCATCAAAAATGAGGGGTGAAAGGAATGTTCTCGTAATTCATATCTTTGCGGTGTCCTGAATAGATAAAATTGTTGTTATGTAATGCTGATAACCTTATTTTGTAATTTGTACATATTTCGGTTGTAGTTGACACAGCGATACAGATGAACTTCCAATAAATTAATGATATTAAAATTATGAAACAAATGAAATTAAAAATAAAATAGGAATCCTAAAACCTTATGCTATAGCGCGTGATACTAGCTTTATTTCTGGTCCAGGTTTCATGCAGCATGATAAAATAAGATAGTGCTTCCATCGGTATGAAGTAATAATCTCAGTAACTCGGTGCTTATGAATGCAGCTTAGATTATTGATGAAACTAAATTCATTGTGAATTATTCTGTAAGAAAATGTGTCAGTTGTGATTCTGGTCGTGTCTGCGTTTCGACATAACCACAACTTCTACTAATATTGCTGTTCAAAATTCATGGCTTCTAATACCAGTGTACGAATACGTTCACTGTATTGCGATTTAAATGTGGATGGTGACATAGTGACATCAGTAATGATTAACGTATTAATTTAAACGCAGTCGATGTTTTTATTTCAGTGTTTCGGCAAATCATTTCTTCGAGTTTATTATAATTACAGTGACTTAAAATAACTACATCTAACATAAATATCTTGTAAACCCGTCAAAAATGACGTGTTGAACGCAGTATTTTAGCAAATCTTTTCTTCACTAGGTAAAATTTTCCTTAAAAAAATGGTCATATTTTTGAAAACAATGTAATGTGGATATTTGTTAGGTTACTGCAACATCAGTATCGCTGTACAGGGTGTATAAGAAAAATCTACATCGATCGAATTTTAATTAAGAAAAAGCAACTAATAATAATTGATATGTAGATTTTTACGAAACACATACTTTTCTTTTAGTGTGTTGGCAGCTTATTTACTCGTGGATGGTCAGCTAAATAGAACTGTTATTAAATAAGACGCATAAGGGGGCATCCATTAGTTATCTGAGGTGCTTTTTCCGGAATTCCGTCCCCTCTTCCCCCCCCCCCCGTGTTGGGATCTGGCCGGACACCCCTCCCCCCTAAGATAACGTGAGATTTTGATGAAACCACGCCTCTGATTATCCACCTCGTAGTTTTTTTGAGGACTTTTATTCGGTTATACCCTCACCTCTCCCCCCCCCCCCCGGTTTTACCCTTCCTATGGTCGGTTTCCGCGTCGTTTCTAGAAATAAATCCCCCCCCCTCAAACTCGATATCCGCGTCGTTAGAGGATATTTTTTTAAGCTCTACTATACTTCAAGAATTTCAAAACCTCACGCGGGAATTCAGCCGGCCCCCGTCCCCCTGGGTGAGATTCCGTAGACCTCCCCCCCCCCAAATTGAAGATCACTTAAGTAATGGACTGCCCCTAAGGGGACATCCATAAATTACGTGAGATGTTTTTCCGGATTTCCGAACATCCTCCCCCTCTGGTGAGTCTTCGTGAGATCTAGCCCAACCCCCCTCCCCTCTGGTGAGATCTGGACTGTGACATCCCCCCCTCCCTAGTAATCGGCCTCGCAACTTTTTTTTTAGGTCTCACCCTACCGAAATGCGGTGACACCCCGACATATCGACGAAAAACCACCCTATTATCCACTTTCGCGTCAATTGTAGACCTTTTTTTTCCTTCTTTAGCTCTGCAGTCGAACAATTTTTCAAAAACCTCATGTGAGATTTTCGTAGACCCCTCCCCCTGGTGAGATTTGGTGAGATTTCGCCGAATCCCCCCCCCCCGTTTCACCTCACGTAATTTATGGACGCCCCTTAACCACGAATATCTCCTGTCGTTGTTGGTTGGGCAGCGGAGGCGAAAATCGTGACGTCATCATATCGCGTGACACGGCTGCAACACGACCAAGACTTGCGTTTTAGAGGTATAGCGCCGCTGTGCTGATGCTGCTACATGCTTCGTGCTGGATGTCGGTGGTCAGTGTTCCAGCACGGCAGTGCGCCTGTGCGGGCGACTGGCTGCCGGAGCTGGATCGATACGGGTTGAGGCAGCCGCCGCAGTAGGCGGGCGACGCTAAGGCCGCGAGCACTGTGACGTCACAAGGTGCGTGCGTGTGTGGGGCCGCTTCACCTCCGCTGAGCTCCTTCGAGTGCGCCGTCACGATTCACTCCCTCCGGTTGACCTAGGTTCTCTCCTTGTTCCGTTTTGGCTGCGTTTCGCACCGTTTTTTTTTTCGCGGTCCGTGACACGGAAATAGACCGCTCAAGGTCACCGAGGCGCCGAGATTGTCACACGTGTTTTTGCCGGTCGCCGTGCGTATCTTTGTACGCGGTCACTTTATTTAGGAACAGAATCGTGCAATTAGTGACAAAAATTCTTATCAGCTGTTCTGCCGGATCACTTCTTCCATGTGCGACGTTTCGACAACAGACTCTGTCGCCATCATCAGGCGAAAAGGTCAACCGCTGTCGGCTGTTGTCGAACATCGCACATCGAAATACTGGTCCGGCAGAACACCCGAGAAGATTTTCTGTCATCTGTGCGTCGGGAAAGACTGAATTCTCACATACAATTAGTGCACTAACAGACAGAAGTAATACTCCAGAACCTTTAGGGTGCCTGGACACTGGAATACAAATTAATGTCATCGTAGCAGATATGTTCAAGTTTCTTATTTTTTAATTTTTTTTACTAATATTACTTATAACGAATATGCAAAAAAACCATTAACTCCGGTTACTTACAAGCACTCACATGGAGGTATTTTTGAGCAGTGTTTACAAGTATTTATTTTTTATTCAATTAAATTGCAGTGGAGCGCATGCTTCGGTGGCAATTTCCCTACACACCCATCATCCTCCTTTCCTGCACCCACCTACTTTTGCCCTCTAAAAATTTCAACTTTAAATTCTTTAAATGTTTTTGGTAAATTGTTCATCTTTTCTCCTGGTAACTTATTCCAATCCCTGTCACCTTTAGCTAAAAAAGAGAATCTTCCCACACCCTTGTGCCTGAAATCGAGTGCCAGCTTGTGGTCATGGTCATCTTTTCCCATCCATTCACTACTTTTCATACCTACACCAATATCTTTCCATGCCTCATCGCCAGTATACGCCCCATACACTCCCATGACCCTCCTCATCCTCCTCCTGTCTTGCAATGAATCCCATTCCACCTCTTTTATCATATCCGTCACTGATTGCATTCTCCAATAATTTCCAGAAACAAATCTAGCAGCCCTTTTTTGCACCCTCTCCAACTCCTGTATTTGATATGCAAAATGTGGGTCCAATACTACACTACCATATTCGAGCAATGGTCTCACCAAAGTTTTGTAACCCAATTCCTTTACTTCTCTCGTACATCCCCTCATCACTCTCTCCAACAAGTGCAGAATTTTGAAACCTTTTCCTACCATCTGTCCAATGTGTCCTGCCCACTTAAGTTTGTTATCAAATGTACTGCCAAGATATTTACATTTCAAGTCTTCAGCAAGCAATTCTTTCCCCACCTTATAATCATAGTCAACCTTTTGATTTTTATCTGAACCGTATCAAGCTGACTCTTCTTTGGATTTATCTTCGTCTTTGCTTTGTAAGTCGTTGTTTTTAGTACAGGTTCAGCTATGCTTGCAGTTGTTGATAAAGGCGAACCTGTTGGTACTGTTTTTCGTCTCCTTTCCCCATATATTCTCTTTTTGTATTCACATGACTGAATAATCTGTACTTCCATGTAGGCCTATTCGTCTAGCCTTGTGTATTAGTCTTATTCCAAACAATCTACTCCAGCGATTGTCAAACCTCGAAGATTAGAAAAAAATGTTAAAAATTTAATCCCAATTTCGTAACCTAAAAATTTAGTAAAAAATTCATGGTATAAATTGGATATATTACTTGTACTGAGTAAAGCTATAAGCGGGTATCCACTTCAATAGCCGCCCATACACACACACATTTGTGCGCGGGTAATCTCACAGAAGATTTGCGCGCGAATATTCTCGCGACGAGCCTGTACTTGTCGAAGCCCATACACAGGAACATCAGTTGCACACATTTGTCGTTCAGCTGGCTCGCCGCTGTGTTTGTGGTAGTGATCTACGGATTTATCCGTCATGATTTCCTGGCTCGCGGCTCACTGGGAACTCCAAAACATCGCGAGCCAAGTGTAGTGAGGTTATGTTACAAGCGATGTGACAATATCGAACTGAAACCGATTTTTAAGTTCTTAACAAAAAAATGTATTTATTCTTGCAGCAGCTTATATTAGAGCTGTAAAATGTAAAAGAAACGGACTGTATGACAAAAAAAAAAAAGTGGTTGCAGGAAGATTATAAACACGATCACATACTGTTACTTGTACTATTTGAAAAGCATTTTCTTCGATTTCTTCAGTATTACATAAATACACAGATACGTCTTCCCCTTCATAATTTGGGCTTCCTATATTGCTGATACTGTCCACTGGTTCGTGTTGATCTCTCATAAACAGTAGTAAGTCGTAGTAATATCGTAAATTAGTTTAGTAGATTTTGCCTTCGCCTATTCCACTTCTTGTCGAATTTTCATTGTTTTATATATTTCTTGCGAAAAGTACTCCGCAAAGAGTGGATTTTCCTTTTTTTTGTTAATGCACTATCAACTTTTATATTATATTTCCCACTAACCTCTATCAATGCACTATATCCTTTTTTTTTTAATTTCTGTTCGCGTCCTCTTTTTGGTTTCTCCTTCCAAATGCAGTCTGCTGTCGATATGTCGCAATGAAATCAGCTACGAATTCTCTGCTCATTTTACTTTTGTTAGACACTCAGCAATTCTTATCTGCCGCGAGTAAATTGTTAAGTGAGATATCTGTGTGTATGGTTACCATCGCGCATGCTCATCTCGTTGATATCTGTAACATTGTTATTGGCTTGTAATGTGGCTCGTCGTTAGACAATTAACACACACATTTTATCGTCTATGTGGATCGCCACGGAATATTGTTGGCACACTAATGTGTGTGGGTATGCCTAGCTAATAAAATGCGTTGAGCCTGGGAGCTGGACGTGAACTGCATAACTCGGAAAGCTTCGTGGAGTCCGATGACAGCCGAAATGTTAGTTAGACTGGTCGCCACCGCAGCGCTAACCAGGAAATTTCAAACAAATAACTGCAGTTACTTTATTTACGCTTGTACTGTTAACAGGAAAAGCAAATTTAAAATAAATAAGCGAATTTGATTTTATTTTATTAAAAGATATTTTAACTGCCGTATTAGTTAAAACGCAATTGTCTGTTGTGTAGCAGAGATAAAAATTATAAAGCTAGGCAGAGATATATAAAAAAAAATCATAAAGTGACGTTCGTTTAATTTTCTATGTTGCTTTTTGTTTATTTACGACAACTAGATGCAGAAATTCGTGAAAGGAGAATTAAATAATAGTTACTCGTTCTTATAATCATATTTCAGTTAGAAACTTCAATTTCGTCATCCTAGAGGCTGTTGAGAAAGTTTACTTAGATCACGAAAAATATCAGTAAAAAATATTATGAATAATTGTTCGTTTTTCATTGCAAACGTTTCTAGCACAAAGTGCTACTACCAGATCGTATACGACAGTTCTGACGAACGTTTAAAATAGTAAGCTGTGAAGTACACTTTCTGAAATGCGGTTTTTATGTTTAATTGTTAGTGGCAGAACACGATTCTGCCGGGATGCCTATCAAAACATGGACGCAAATATTTTTAATTATTTTTTTTTAAATCAAAAAATTTCGTTCACTTGTTTTTTTAAATTTTTTTTTATTAATTATAATTCATTGCAAAGAGAGTCCTGTAAGGGACATAAAAATTTTTGGTTCCACTTGTAAAAGTGGTCGCAAGTATGGGTTTCCAACTGTTAAAAATATGTGAGAAGGAGAGAGTGTTAGCGGACCACACCGTATGGTAACTCCTACTCGCGGTAACCCAAACTTTTCATGTTCTTTGAATTTGTATCTTACAAATAGATTGTAATTGATTTTTTAAAAAAAAAACAAGTGAACGATTTTTTAAAATTTTTTTTTTTTGAAAATTAAATTGAAAATACTTGCGGCCATATTTTGGTAGGCAACCCTGCAGAAACGTATTGTGCTAGTAATAATTGTATATAAAAGTTGCTTTTGAATAAAATAACAGATGGATGTAGAACTCGTGCAGCTGGATCTTGGACTAATAAGTTCCTCTGCAATGTCTACTTCACAGTGACCGCCAAAAAAATTGTAATCGATGAAAGCCACAGCAAGTTTGCTGAAACGTTAGGTTTTAATAAATCGACGTGGCTCCACCCGGACAGCCAAAATAATAAAAGAAAATTGTAAGTCCCACACCTCAGTAGTAACCAAATACTTTGCTCTCGCGTTGGAATCCCGAACATCTTTGTGTTTTTGTTCCAGGTAGAAAAGCTGCAAACGTTGCTTAGGGGGCGTCCATTAATTACGTGAAGTGAAATGGGGCGGGGGGGTCAACGGAAATCTCACGTGAGGTTTTGAAGTTCTTGTACGACTGTAGAGCTAAAAAAAAAGTCTGCAGGTATTTCATTCAAAAGCTGGCCTTAGGGGCAGGGGTAGGGGGCTACAACTGCCCTTGGAAGCAAGTGACCATAGTTAGGAGGTAGAGCCAGAGTGGGGGGGGGGATGCGGAACTCCGGAAAATCACCTGACGTCATTAATGGACGCCCCCTTACAAAAGTAAACTCAGTCAAGTTCTGTAGCTCCACTGAAAGGTGAAATCATATCGAGGTATTGAGTGGCTTGGTCTAGTTTGTGATTTTTCCTTGTTTTCTCTTAGATGAGGGGCATATGTGAGGTAACAGTGGCGAAACGTGGTTAGGAGATGCGCACTTAGTGTGACGGGACTCGAACCCCGCGCCGCACGCTGGCCGCCGCGGCGGCCCCCGGGCGCGCCGCTGGCCGGCGCCACGCTCCCCCCACCACCAGCGGCCGCGCGCGCTCCCCCAGCAGAGAGGACAGACACCGCCAGCACGAGCAGCAGCTGCAGCAGGCGCAGCAGCAGCGGCGCCAGCAGCTGCCGCACCTCGTGCTGCACGAGGAGGACTGTCCGCGGCGCCACCAGCGCCAGCTGGTCATCTGGGTGAGGCCCCACACCATCCCCTGCATGCACTAACCCCGACGCCGATACCGCTAGTCTAGCATCCCAGGCGGTCCGTCGCCACACCTCGCATGCAAAGAAGGCAGGGATAGCCGCTGATCCCGATACCAGTAGTAATAGTTTCTGCCTGCAGACCACAATTTTGCCACCGTCAGTAGTCTGTACATAGCGATACCGGACCCAAAAATTAGACTTCTTGTCTTCTCCACTTGCAGGAATAAGCAAGAGACTAGTGCGATTCCCAATATTGTAAAGTACTTCATTCGTCAACAGGTGAATTTCGCACACGTTAGTAATAAAGCGGTGGAAGTCAGTAAACTCAATCATATACCTCACAACTGACACCAATTTTTACTTACTTCAGGCAATCCAGTGTAGATCGCAACTGTGGAATTATATGAAAGAACAATTGAGACAAGTGATGGCGATTTTAATTACGTAAAGGAAATCGCCTTGTGGATGAACAATGGAATTGCAGAATCTAATTATACCCGATAATTTTTGTCTACGGTCCCCATGTGCACTAAATCACAATTGGAGCACCGTTAGTAGGCCGCCAATGCCGATACCGGTATTTCCACTTTGTGTATTCCGCGAGGAACTAGCATCACGTCTCACGGACCCAGCGGTTAGAGTTCTCGTCTGTTCCGCGTGCAGAAATGAGGAAGAGATTACTGCGGATCCTGATGCTGGCAGTGCTGCATCCGTCAGCATCTCACAAACGCTCGTAATAAAATGGCGGAGGTCAGTAGCCTCCATCAACTGCCTCCCAACTGATACCAATTTCGAAAATAGAAGTAACCGTTGTATCTGATCATATTGCGGACAATTCACTATCCATTGAAAGTGTGGAATTATATGGAAGAACAATGGAGATGAGTGGTGGCGATTTTAATGATTTGATGGAAATCGCCTTGTGGAAGAACAACAGAGATCGCAGAATATTATTATTCCCGATACAAATACGAGGGTTGGAACTTAAATAATGGCAACACTGTTGTGGAGACAGTATGCAACGGAATCTACTATTGTCGCTGATAGCACAAGTTGTTGACATACCTACCTTACCTCCGAGCAAATGGACTCTCCCGTCCCACTTCCCCGGCGTGCGCACAATCGAGGGAAACGCAGTCACTTTTGAGCGAGCGGTCTAACGTAACGGTGTCACTATGTTTTCGAAACAGGAACAACGGAGTTGGATCAAGATTGAATGTGCCAGAGTTCTTACAGCACGACAGTGTCATCAAGGTCTTCCAGAGGTGTGCATTGCCGTACAGAATAGTGGCACGTTGGGTGAAAGTCTTCAACGAAGGTCGCCAAACTGTGGCAGACATGCATCGGGCAGGTCGTCCTAGCGTGTGTGAGGAACTAGTGCATAATGTTGCCGCGTTAGTGGACAGTGATCAACGCCAGACGATTCGTGAGCTCTCCTACGAAACCGGATTAGCGCATACGACTGTAGGACTTGGAACGTCTGGGTATGCGAAAAATTGCATCACGATGGGTTCCGCATGAATTGACGGAAATGCAGAAATGGATGCGTTACGACGCTGCTCAGACGCACTTGGAGCGCTATGAGCGCAAAGGAGAGGCTTTCTTACGTCGTATCGTAACTCTGGATGGGACATGGGCCACGCCGTACGAGACAAAACTGAAACGCCATTATGGGTCGCCGCGAAAGTAGAAAGTGTGTCAGCCCCAATATAGTGAAAGTTATGGCGGTTCTCTTGTACGACTGTGATGGTGTTATCCTAACGCATTACGTTCCTCAACGGCAGACCGTCAATGCACAGTATTACTGTTCGTTTTTGGGGCATCACCTGCGACCATCTTTGCGAAAGAAGCGGCAACACTTTTTGCGCAACCCACCCATCATTTTGCACGACAATGAGCGGGCGCATGCGGCGCAAGCTGTGGCTGCTCTGTTCGGTCGATGGGGTTGGGAAGTACTGTACCATCCACCATACTCCCCGGACTTAAGTCCTTGTGACTTTGATTTGATTCGTGGCATTCGCTTCAGAACTGTTCCAGATATTCGACAGGCAGTAGACCGCTCCATTCGCACCATCGACAGAACAGTCTCTGCTAACGGTATACTACGCCTTCCACATCGCTGGCAACGGGTTCTACACAACACTGGTAACTACTTTGAAGGGCAGTAACAGGTGCGAACGTGTAACGCTTTTGTATCGGTTGTGAATAAATAGTTCCAACCCTCGTAGTAACAGTTTCTGTCTACAGTCCTCATATGGGCTACGTCACAGCAACTGTTAGTCGTCCGCGCATGCCGGTACAGATATTTCCATCTGTGTACTCAACGTGTAAATAGAATATCATCTCAAGGTCACCAGAAATATTCTTTTTGTCTGCTCCGCTTGCAGAAATAAGGAAGAGGTTACTGCGATTCCCATTACTATCAGTACTACAGTCGTCAACAGATGTATTTCACACAAGCTTGTAATAAAGTGGTGGAAGTCATTAGACTCATTCATATTCCTCACAACTGACACCAATTTGAACATATTGCAGGTAATCCAGTAAACAGCACAGCTGTGGAATATTATGAAGGAACGGTGTAGACGAGTGGTAGTGTATTTAATTATGTAAAGGAAATCATCATATTGAAGAACAAAGGAGATTGCAGAATCGACCGATACAAGTAGTAATAGTTTCTGTTTGTGAACCACCGAGTGTGGTGGGTGAACGGTTAACGTTCTGGCCTCGTATTCGGGAGGACGCGGGTTCGAATCCCCGTCCGGGCATCCAGATTTGGGTTTTCGATGGTGTCCCCAAATCACTCCAGGTGAATGTCGGGATGCTTCCTTCAAAAAGGCCATGGCCGAATTCCTTCCAGTTCCTTGTCTCCAGCCCCATCCCGCCTCTAATGACCTTAACCGCCGACGAGGCGTAAAGCCCTAAATAAAAAATACAAGCCTGAGTAGCATGAAGAAAGAAAGAATATATAAAAGCATCAGTACGACATCTTATTTCTCGAATCTTATCCTTCCGGTCACTGCTACTCAAATAGGTTGGTGGAAGAAGTATCTCACTGTACTCATAGGTCATAGAATTTCGCATATTCTCCAATAAATTCAAACGCAAATGACGTCGTCTGTCTTCCAAACAATCCCAGCCCAATCTACGTATGTAACAATTCTGTGACGCTTTCATAAGGGCTGTAGCAACCAGTCACGAATCTAGCGGCTCTCCTCTGCACCCTCTCAACTGAGTCAATCAGAACCTTGCGATTCGGATCCCAAACTCCACAACAGTAATCCAGATGCGGACGAACTAGTATTTTATACGCTATTTCCTTTGTATGAGCATTACAATTCCTCAAAACACGACCCATGAATCGTAATTTAGAATTATCCTTGCCTACGACGGAAGTTATATGTTAGTTCCATTTCATGTTGCTTTGTACTATTACCCCCAGATTCTTCAGGGAATCAACCGTGTCAACAACTGAATTGTTTACTTTGTACTCGTGAGCAAACTGATTCTTTTTGTTACTTATTCGCATTGCCTTGCACTTTTTGCAATTAAGTGTAAGCTGCCATTTACGGCACCATTCGGAAATAGCATCCAAATCGCGCTGAATTTCTAAGCAATCGTCGGAGCACTTTGATAGCAAAGTTTAACAGTGAGCGCTCCTTGCTTACTGTCTTCTTCCTGTCTACTATCGACCTGTTGTCTTTGTCGACCTATCGAATCAGAACTGACAAAATGACGCGCAATTCAGATCTTTTTGAAACACCCTTCAGTTGTTACCTTCCAGCCCCCACCAAATGTTATTATCAAAAAATCGTCGCTTTCCGGCTACTGTTTCTTGCGGATAACAAGAAAGCAACTGAGCTGGAAATATTAGATAGTAAGTTTGTTTCGAACTGGGTACAGTGTTGTCTAGAATTCTCATCTAGTTGATATATAATGCAGTAGATTGACGAAATTGTGAATCTTATGCCTTTAAACGAGCAATTCTTGTATATATATATTGGATCTCGGAAATGGCTCTGGCGATTTGGACGAAATTTCAAATTTAGATAACGTTTTTTTTTTTTTTTTTAAGATTACCTAAATAGTTGTCTTCCCTGCAAAAACCCATTTGTACAAAATACGAACAATTTTTGCTCTTGGTATCTCGAAAACAGCTCTAACGCCATCTCGTAGTCGATTCAGGTACCATGAAGCCTACTAATATTTTCTCTTTGGTTTCAGGGAACTCATATATTTAAACCAACAATTCATGTATACTAACTGACCAATTGCGAATATTTCGCACAATATCATGATCAATCACTGAATGGTAATATAATAATGGGGAAATTAGTAAATACAAGTATTTATTAGTGAAAGGTTTTTTTTTTTTTTTTGAAAAGTAGAAATAAATACAAATTTCACTGTAAGAAGTCGTTAACATTAAATACTACATAACTGTAAAATTCCTTTACCATTAAGTACTACAAATTTAATTGCAAAACATTTCATATTAAATATTTTTTTAAATATTGGCTTTGTCAGAAGTCGTTTTTCAATCTTCTTTACTTTACATAACTTCTCTGAAAACAATATTAGCAGTTGTAATGTGATCATCGTTGATTTTATGATCGTGAAAAAGCCACATGCGTGTATCTATACGAAAAAAACAGATTCTGATAAATACAATCCTGCGTTTTGAAGCGTCTAACCTTGTTATTTTTTTAATATTGAAATTGTTTTCTTATCATTTAGAAAGGCAAGATTGGTGGTGTGAGGTTAATGCGAGGTAATAGCATAGTTTTATCTGAGTGAATTAATTTAACACTGATGATGTACTCGTATAAGAGAATTACCACTAATCTTGCACACTTAATTAATCTCTGATTAGCAGTAATATTTCTATTCAACGTAATAATAGCATTTTTCGTTAAAAGAAATTTATGAGGTGGTAAACCAGACCTAGCGATTTGGATGAAATTTCATATGCAGATAACGATTTGCTTTTCAAGTTTGCAATACGATTTTACACACACACGCACACACACACACAAAATATAAAAAAAAACCGGTTCTTATATTTGGTATCTTGGAAACGGCTCTATCCTCATCTTGTAGGATTCAGGTACCAGTGAGCCTACTGATGTTAGTTAAACTTCTCCTCGCAGGGAACTGTGCACTAATAAATGCCTATGATGCCTTCAAAAAAAAAAAAACCTTTAACTTTAATCAAATTTCACTCAAAATCTTGCAAATTGCAAATAAATCGAAAGATGCCGAGTGAAGATCGATCACCCAGGTACTTGAGTTAAGGTGAGGTGTTTATCTCTCAGCCTTATGAAAGATCATTACTGATTTCTTTCACGTTCGTAGTCAACAACTACGCCGCATCGGATGATGCCACTGTCGAAGAAACATTGAAGACGAGCGTTCGATCTAATCGACGAGAGAAGGAAACACACATTGACCCGCTGTTGCAAGACGTGCACTTAAGCCGCGTTCCGACGACGTCTTGTAACGGAGGCGGGACGGGACGCCACGGGAACAGGGCCGCCTCTGCTAGCGGGGACGAGACGCAGCTACCCACTCTGTGTCGGTAAACATCACAGGCGTGCGTAGTGGAGCGCTGTTGCCATCGGTGTGCACCCCTTCTGTTGCTGTAAAGTGCTCTGTGGCAAACGACACTAGGCAACGTGGTGAGGAGGTGGCGGCGAGGTAGCGAGGGCTAACCTGCGGCCCGCGCTCGTCCCTTCACTTCGGCTAATGAGGTCCCGTCTCGTCCCGCCTTCGTTACAAGACGTCGTAGGAACGTGGCTTTAAATGTGGTATTTGCTTATCAGCTCCGTCTGTTTAACTACTGTCATTACTCCACTTGCTCGCTCGCGGTCTGCCGAGCCAAACAGCTTGTGGTTCGCGCATCTTATCTCGACTGCATAGACTTCCTTCTTGGAAGCAATACTCACAATGACTATTACTTCAGATTTGTTGTTCCGAATGCTGCTCAGTCTGTCTGACAGAATCAGCTGTTAACCGTGATTTCGTACTAACATTATACATCTGAAAGTATGTTTTTTACATTTTCACGACTAAACCTATCTCGATGAAATTTCACAAGAAAAATACTAGGTATTATTAGGAAGGATATAGGATACTTTTTTCTGACATGAAATATCATCATATATATATTATTTCTATAAGGTATTTTTTTGTCACAAGCCTGTATCTTCCTTCATACTTAACCGAAATCAATGAATGAGGTGTCATTTTAAAGCTTATGGTCCTCACTTTGGTCAAATCATATTTTAAGAAATGATGTTTTCGTAATTGAAACCCTTAAAGGGCGAAAATGTCAATATTTCTAAAATGTTGTTTTCTGTGTTATGAGTCATTTATCTCCCTGGATACCTATCTGAAATCGTTTAATGAAGTATCATTTTAAAGATAAACGTCTCCGCTTTAGTGAAGTCATATATTAATACAGAAATTTTTCGGAATTCGACCCTTAAAGGGCAAAAGTATCAATATTTTTGTAATTCGTTTTTGTGTCACGAGTGATTTATTTCCCTTAATATCTAACCGATATAGATAAATAAGGTATCATATTAAAGACTAAGGTCTCCGCCGTGGTAACATTATATTTTAAGAAAGGAATTTTTCGTTATTTGGCCCTTAAAGGGCAGAAATGTCAATTTATCTAAAATGCGATTTTTGTGTCTCGAGCCATTTATCTCCCTGGATATCTAACCAAAAGCGATAAATGAAGTAGGATTATGAGGAGGAATGTCTCAGCTTTGTGACATCATATTTTAAGAAAGAATGTTTTTGGAATTCAACCCTTAAAGGGAAAAGTATAAATTGTTCTATAAACGCATTTTTGTGTCACGAGTGATTTATCTCCCTTAATATCTAACTGATATAGATAAATGAGGTATCATATGAAAGAATAAGGTCTCCGCCGTGGTAACATTATATGTTAAGAAAGGAATTTTTCGTAATTCGACCCTTAAAGGGCCAAAATGTCAATTTTTCTAAAATGCATTTTTTGTGTCTCGAGCTACTTATCTCTTTGGATATATATCCAAAATCGATAAATCAAGTAAGATTATGAGGAATAATGTCTCAGATTTGGTGACATCATATTTTAAGAAAGAATGTTTTGTAATTCAATCCTTAAAGGGAAAAAGTATAAATCGTTCTACAACGTATTTTTGTGTCACGAGCTATTTATTTCCCTTGATATCTAACCGAAATAGATAAATGAGATATGATATTAAAGACTAAGGTTTCCGCCTTTGTAACATTATATTCTAAGAAAGGAATTTTTCGTAATTCGACCCTTAAAGGGCAAAAATGTCAATATTTGCAAAAACAAGTTTTTTGTGTTTCGAGTCATTTATCTCCCTGTATTTCTAACCAAAATCGATAAATGAAGTAGGAGTATGAAGAGTAATGACGCAGCTTTGGTGAAAGCATATTCAACCTCATTATTCATCGTATTTTATTCGCGAAATTTTCGTACGGGTCGTCTAGTTCAGAATTAATCGAATAGTGACAGACAGACTTTTTTTTTAAACTGCTTAACGTCTCTCGTGACAGACAGACTTTTTTTTTAAACTGCTTAACGTCTCTCTAACAGCGAGGTCTTTAGAGACGGGAAAGGATGGTGTCAAGGAATGGGAAGGAATTCGGCCATGGCCTTTTGAAGGAAGCATCCCGGCATTTGCCTGGAGTGATTTGGGAAACCATGGAAAACCCAAATCTGGATGCCCGGACGGGGAGTCGAACCGCCGTCCTCCCGAATGCAAGGCGAGAACGCTAACCGTTACACCACCACGCTCGGTACAGACAGACGGATAGCGTGTGTAAGTGTCTGTAATGTTACATCGGTTACTCAGGCTTCGTTTCCCTCGCTGTCTGTTCTGTTTATAAATTTCCTGTATAGACACAACTTATATAATATATACAGGGGTTGCAGAAAATAATATGAACACCCGACAGTTACCTGCTATTGATTTATTAATATGGTGTTGGAACACCTTTTGCATCTAGAACAACTGCAGTTCTTCACAGAATAGATTCGTAGAGTGTCTGACTAATTTCCAACGTAATGTTGTCCCATTCTCGTACCAAAGCATCCGCCAATTGCTTCAGTGACGTTGGAGGTAGAAATCTGCTCCAAAACTCCCCGCAACTGTTCAATTATATTGAGGTCTGGCGATTGTGCTTTCCAGGTAAGATGATTGATGATATTCTGATGCTCCTCGAGCCAGGACAGAACCTTTTTGGATGTGTGTATGGGCGCATCATCATCTTGGAAGACGGCAGTGTTTGGCACCGGAATGCTAGTCATAGGAAGAACTTCACCATAGAGGATGTCGAGATAATCATTCGCAGTCATCCGGCCAATGATGTGAATGTGAGGACCAGTTGAATACCACTATATAGCCACCCAAATCATAAAGGAACCTCCCTCAAGCTTGACTGTAGGACGCAGGCAGTCGGGATCGTAGGCTTCTTTAGGGGTTATCCACATATAAACAATGTGAACGATGATTCACTGGACCACACCACATTCTTCCAATCATCAAGTGTCCAGTTTTTATGATCGTGGCACCACTTGTTTCGCAGCTTAGCGTTGGTAGCCGTTATAATGGGTTTTCAAATTGCAGCCCTCCCATTAATGTTAGCTTTGTGGAGCTCCCGCCGTATTGTTTTTGTCGAAACAGTATTACTCACGTGTGTGTTGAGTTCTGCTGCGGTAGTTTTGTGTTGTCGGGCCACAATACTTTTTATGTTCGTCGGTCTCCGACGGTTAACTTTGGTTTTCGTCCACTATTCCTCTTCCCCGACGATGTTTTACCATCTTTTGAGTATGTTGTATTTACCGTGGATACTGTCGCTCGTGAGACGTTAAACACTTCAGATGTTTTCGTCACAGACACTCCCGCTAACCGAGCTCCAACGATTTTCCCTCTTTCGAAGTATGAGAGATCACGCATTTCACCGATCGCTTGATAAAACCATCACAGAACAAAGCGTATAATACACTCACACACAACCTACAAGAGCTATCACGTCAACTACGCCATACATGCGTGTCGCAGTATTCACACGGAAGTAGTGGTGCCAACATACAACAACCCGTACTCTATCGCATGGTGTTCATTTGGTAGTAAATAAGGTAAAAACCATTGGAGTGGATAGAAGAATTTTTAAAAGGTAGAAAACAGAAAGTTACGGTAGGAAATGTAGTATTAAAAAGAAGTGGAAGTAAAAATGGGTGTGCCACAGGGTAGCGTATTTGGACCATTGCTATTCATTATTCTAATGAATAATTGTGTTGATTGTTTACTATCTGAAATTAGATTGTTTGCAGATGACATAATGCTGTATAAAAGAATCAAAACGATAGAGGATTGTAAACAGTTGCAGGGTGATCTGGACAGGATATCTAATTGGGTTGGTAAACATGGAATGAAGATAAATGCAAAGAAGAGTCAGCTAATTAGATACACAAATAAAAAATAAAAGGTTAATTTTGAATATAAGGTGGGGAAAGAATTGCTTGCTGAAGACTTGAAATGTAAATATCTTGGAATTACTTTTGATAACAAACTTAACTGGGCAGGACACATTGGACAGGTGGTAGGAAAAGGTTTCAAAATCCTGCACTTGTTGGAGAGAGTGATGAGGGGATGTACGAGAGAAGTAAAAGAAATAGGTTACAAAACTTTTGTCAGACCATTACTCGAATATGGTGGTGTAGTATGGGACACTCATTTTACGTATAAAATACAGGAATTGGAGAGGGTGCAAAAAAGGGCTGCTAGATTTGTTTCTGGAAATTATCGCAGAATGCAGTCAGTGACGGATATGATAAAGGAGCTGGAATGGGATTCATTGCAAGACAGGAGGAGGATGAGGATGAGGAGGGTCATGGGAGTGTACAGGACATATACTGGCGATGAGGCATGGAAAGATATTGCAATAGGTATGAAAAGTAGTGCATGGAAGGGAAAAGATGACCATGACCACAAGCTGGCACTCGATTTCAGGCACAAGGGTGTGGGAAGATTCTCTTTTTTAGGTAAGGGTGTCAGGGATTGGAATGAGTTACCAAGAGAAATGATGAATAATTTACCGAAAACTTTGAAAGAATTTAAAGATAAAATTTGTAGGGGGCAAATGTAGGTAGATGCAGGATAGGGAGAAGCTGGGTGTGTAGGGAAATTGCCACCGGAGCCTGTGCTCCATTGCAATTAAATTAAATTTAAAAAAAAACATACAACACGTACTCTATCGCATGGTGTTGATATTATTTTGTCCAACCTCTGTATATCCAATTCCAGTAATAAAATTTTTAGTCCACGTGTACTAAGTCGCCGGTAACAGCTAGTCCTGAAATAATCCTGCTGTTAATTTTTTCCAATTAGCTTCTGCCGTAAGCAACGCCTTTGGCATTCTAAATTTTCCTGAACCAAAACCTTCAATATCACACTCCCGCTTTTCCTCCACCCATATCTACCTGGGCTGTCTCTTATTTGGACCTTCTCCAAAGGGTGTATTCACACTTTTTGATTTGGGCCTCACACAGAAGAATGATATTCCCAGTGGGGTCGCACTAGTGCTTTGTATGTAATCGAATTTACTTCCGGCGTACACTGTTTTAAATTATGATCTAGAAATCGGTGGATATGACTTGCTTGTTAGCCTGTTCATTGCACGACAAATTATTATGAAATGTTACTCCTAGGTACTTAACAGAATCTAACGAACTCGTTTGCATTAAATTCATATGCAGAGCTAGATGGTGTCGTTTTTTTTTTTAAATATTGCTAGTTTTTAGCATTTATTTCGTGCTGCTAGTCTTCGCTACAGCCTAATCTATAAATTTAAAGATGAATTTATGTATGTATGTTTGTTTGTTTGTTCTTCATACAAATCCACAGTTTTCATCCGATCTCGATGAAAGTTTGCACACTTATCCTTTGAAACAAGGAGAAAAATACTGTCAACATTTGGTTGAAAAATTATCTGTATAAATAATACATGTTGTCTTATAATTTCGAAATACTACTGAACGGCGATAGACAGACGCGTTGGATATGGAGGTCTCGGTACTGTTTTTCCGTGTAGCGGTCAGGCAGCTTAGAGGTTAAAGCGCTTGCTTACTAACATTAGGGTCGTGTTCTCTGGTTCAAATCTCCGTGGAGGCTAAGATTTTGAAAAATTGTTTTTGATCGTAAGTGTCAGGCCTGGGCCGTCGGTTATTCGGATTGAATGTTAAACTGTAGATATCACAAAGTTAGGGGTGCAATGCGAGGCAAATCGTAGGTAGTCTTGCAATGCTGAAGGTGTACACTTTTTTACGTTATAATGATCCCTCAGGTATTGTTCGCAGTCAGTGTGTGAGTGTGAACCACAGTAATATTATTATAAATACGGAAGTAAGTCTCTGTCTTTTTGTTACGTTTTGACGACTAAATGGCTATATCGATATTGATGGAATTAGACAACAAAATATGTATGAAGGGTACAGGATATTTTTTCCAGTATGATTAAAAGTTGTAGTCACGAAATTTTGAGACCTTTTCGAATGGTGACAGAAACATGTTGGAAACTGTTTCTCTTCAAGAGACAGGTTCGACGGTAGAATGATATAGTGATAGCTTTCCCGTCATATTATGCCGACTCGGTGATGTTTGGGACCAATCCTTCACTTCCAACAACTTTCTATATTCAATTCTGGCAAAAAAATTCTTAATCCACGCGTACGAAGTCGCGGGTACGAGGCTAGTATTTACATAACATTCGCTTATAACAAAGGAAAATCGCCCTTAGTTTTTTTTAGTGATAAATTGTACAGAGTCCTATTTTCCAGAGATCCAAAAGTTAATCCAAAATGGCGGTGCCTCTCTTTTCTCCAGGCGTGAAATTTCACGGTACTACCATGGCGGCAATAATCCTTTGATCGTTTGACTATCCAGATGTGTGATCGAATTTTGCGCTGAGATGAAAGATTGTGGGCTGGAAAATGAAACCCCCGATTTTGTCACGGTTGCGTTTTATGGATTCTCACATCCAGAAATGAAGCAGACGAACTCAAGTCAATATCCGTAGAGGACTACAGCGGTTGAAACATGTCCGCAAGTGGGGGAGCGTCCACAAACTACGTGGCTCTATTTCGTCCTCTTTTGAACCCATCCCCTCCCCAGCGTAGCCTGACGTCGCTTTCCCTTGATTTACCCCCCCCCCTTTTTCCACTTCTGGAAGGAACGTAGGTTTTTATCCCCATTAATTCCAGAGGACATTTCGTGATATTTTCTCTTTCGAAACTATTAAATTAATTTAAATTATTGTGTAGCCTATATACAATGAGTACGATGCATATTTGCATTTTGTACTTTTCTATGATTATAAATATTCTGCATAAAATTTTCACACTAACCAGTCCCGTAATATATATATATATATATATATATTTTTTTTTTTTTTTTTTTTTTTTTTTTTTTTTTTTTTTTTTTTTTTTTACTTAAGGCTTTACGCCTCGTCGACGTCGAGGTCATTAGAGGGGGGATGGGACTGGAGGACAAGGAACGGGAAAGAATTTTGTCAAGGTCTTTTTGAAGGAAGCATCCCGGCATTCACCTGGAGTGATTTGAGGAAACCATGGAAAACCCAAATCTGGATGCCCGGACGCGGATTCGAACCGGAGTCTTGTAAATGACGAGTTTTTGGGAAAACCTCTTTCTCAGGTTCAGTTAGGGATACTTCTTGACATGACATGTTCCAAAAAACATTCTCCTCATCTTATTTACTATAGTATTTTAATTTATGAAACAGAACAAATTATATACGCCACCTGAAAAAATAGAAGAGTAGAATTTTTTGTTTTCTTCCGCTGCAGTTCTATCGCCCTCCTTCCTATATTACCGGGGAATGTCCTACTTTAATGATTTCCATAGTTCACATACGCCGTTTAGGATATTAAGAATTCGCAAGAAAAAACATTTCCGATAAGTCTCGTAAAATTTATTGTACTACGCCATTTCATATCTCACACCGAGCGGGGCGGTGTAACGGTTAGCGTTCTCGCCTCGCATTCGGGTGGACGGCGGTTCGAATCCCCGTCCGGGCATCCAGATTTGGGTTTTCCATGGTTTCCCCAAATCACTCCAGGCAAATGCCGGGATGCTTCCTTCAAAAAGGCCATGGCCGAATTCCTTCCCATTCCTTGCCCCCATCCTTGCCCCCCACCCTTTCCCGTCTCTAAAGACCTCGATGTTAAAAAGAGACGTAAAGCAGTTACAAAAAAAAAATCAAAAAAAAAATCATATCTCACTTTGAACTTGAAATAACATTTCAGCGATCGCTGTTAATCATAAACACAGTGAAACTGTTTTGTCAACGTGTGCTGTGAAAACAGTCCCCCCCCACCCAAAAAAAAAATTCAAAATAGTACGAACTGTCAATAGTGTGGAAAATTCTGTGTGACAACTGTAAGCGTATTTGAGTCTAAGTGCCGCGTGTCTAAACTTTTTCGGTGTTTAATGCGCCGTCTCCGTTCAACCCGAACACTATGACTCCAAGTCACATGCATGTGCGTACGGAGGATATCTGAAACACGGAGATAATTAAATGATGATGATAAATATTCACATGCTGTTGCGTATTCTGTACCTTATTTTAACTGTGACAAATAATACGAATGAAAAGCCATGTGGCTTGGGTCGGTACCCCATCGCCCCTCCCCCTTGACTGAGCCACGTAGTTTATGGGCGCTCCCTAAACTTAATATGACTTCCTACCGCCACCTAGGTAGTCGTACACCTTAAGGCGCGTTCCCACGATCCCTTGGAACGAAGGCGAGACGGACGGGGACCTCATCAGCCGAAGTGTAGGGACGACCGCGGGCCGCAGGTTAGTCCTAGCTTACCTCGCCGCCACCTCCCCACCACGTTGCCTAGTGTCGTTTGGCACGGAGCACTTTACAGCAACAGAAGGGGTGCGCACCGCTGCTGCAAACCGATGGCAACAGCGCACCGCTACACACGCCTGTGATGTTTACCGACATAGAGTGGGTAGCTGCGTCTCGTCTCCGCTAACAGAGGCGGCCCTGTTCCCATGGCGTGTGGTTGAGTATTCGTCCCGTCCCGTCTCGCCTCTCTTTCGTTACAAGGGATCGTGGGAATGCGCCTTTACGTTTACGGTCTCTCGTAATAAACTGGAGCTGTTTGTTTAACTGTATTAACTGGCTCTAGCAATGTGAACTACAGATATACATCATATATCTTCCAGATAAAAAAAATCTCACTGTTTCAGCCACCGGTAAAAAAAAAAAATTTGGGCGATCGCCATTATTCATACACGCACTGAAGCTATTTTATCAACGAGCGGTGTGGTAATGCGCGGGAGATGCAAATAAAAACTTTTTTTTTTTTTTTAAACGTCAAAACAGTATGAACTGTCGATGGCGTGGAAAATCCCTTGTGACATCTGTAAACGAATTTGTGTCTAAGTGCCTCGTGCCTAAATGTTTTCGGTGCTTAATGCGCCGGCCCCGTACGACCCGAACGCTATGACTACAAGTCAAACTCGTGTGCGTATATAGGATATCTGTAATACGGAGATAGTTAAATGACGGAAGTAAATGCCGCTGTTGTGAATACTGTACCGTATTTTAACTGTGGCAAATAAATTGTATGCAAAGCTACTTAGCTTGGCTCAGAAATCCCCAGCCCCCTCCCGTACCCCTTGACCGAGCCACGTAGTTTATGCAACCTCCCTAAACTTAATAGAGCCTCTTAGCGCCACCTAGGTATGACGGTACTTAAATTTTACTGTGTCTCTCAATAAACTGGAGCTGTTTGTTTAACCGTATTAACTGGCTAAACTACAAACACACAGCACATATATTCCGGATAAAAAAAAATTCTCACTATTTCAGTGATTAACTTACATTTAGGGGGGAAGGTAATCGAGTGGTTGAAGGCAGTGTTTTGTCAATTCATTTCGTTGCAACTGCTTTACTAAATAATATTTTTTATTAAATAACACTGATAATCCTCATTTTGTAATGTTGTACATATTTCGATCCCATCTCGTTCTGTTGCACAATGATTTCATTTTTGTTCCAGAGCATGACGTTTGGCGAAAAAACATTTTAAAAATTCTAATTGGATCCCATAATATATCCGAGATTATCGATCCAAAATTTCTTACAATTTTGGCATTGATTTGTAGCATGCTAAAGTTAGAAGGAAAACAATGGCCAAATTCACGGTGTTCATTGTTTTCGGATAGTAATTAAATAAGAGGTTTTGGGAAATTTTACCCATCGCTAGATTGTTCTGTCAATAGAAATACCACATATACGAAAGCGTCCATAAACCACGTAGATCAATTTTGGCTTCCTGTTACCCCCCCTCCCCCCACTTAGCCTGACATGGCTTTTCTCTGTACCCGACCTTGTTTTGGCTGTCTGTTGCTGGTAGGGGCCCCCTGAGCAGTGAGGTCCCTTAGTGAGGGGCTCCGTGTGTCTCAGGGGCCCCCTTAGACTACAGTAGAGCAAAAAAAAAAAAAAACAAAGGTCGCCAGTTTACCGTGAAGAACCGTGGGCCCTCTGAACTGCGCTTGGGGGTCCCCTGAGGTGTGCTTGGGTGCCCCCTGAGCGTAGGGGCCCCCCAGCACAGCACCGCCTAGCCCCATAGTAGCTACTCCCCTGCTCCTCCCCCCCCCCCCCCCCGCGTAACATCTAGCCTTTTTCCCTATTGATTCCAGAATACATTTTGTACTGTTTTCTCGTCAGACTATCGTAAATTACATGTATACGGAATTAATTAAATGACGGAAATAGATATCCACATGCTGTTGTGTGTTCTGTACCTCATTTTAGCTGTGACAAATAGTATGAATGAAAAGCTCGGAAATACCCCCCCCCCACCCACCCCCACGTAGCCCAGCGAAGCTTTCCACCCAACACCTCTTCCCCCCCCCCCCACCGTATATCGAGACGTGGTTAATGGACGCTCCCTTATATCCGAGATTGTCGATCCGAAAATTCTTACAATTTTGACATTGATAGATAGCATGCTTAAGTTTAAAGGTGAGCAATACCCAAGTGTACGGTGTTCATTTTTTTCGGGTAGTAGTTAAATAAAACATTTTTGGGAAATGTGACTCTTTACTAGATTATTCTCGAAATAAAAAAGACCATACAGTATACGAAACGTTAGGGGGCGTCCATTAATTACGTGAGGTGTCCTTCCGGAATTCCGGACCCCCACCCCTTTTCTGGTGAGACTTGGTGAGATCTGGTCGGACCGTACCCCATCTAAAATGACGTGAGATTTTCAAGGAGACCTGGTAACCTTTTCTTTTTGTGTCTCATGCTTCCAAGACCGGTTTTTTTTACCTTATACCCTCTCCCCCTCGCCCTAAAGTCTACTTTCGCGCCATTTGCAGACATTTTTTTTAGCTCTACCATCCTACAAGAATTTCAAAACCTCGCGTGAGATTTCCTTTGGTCCCCCCCTCACCCTTGCTGAGATTTCACCAACCCCCCCCCACCCCCTATTTCACCTCACGTAATTAATGGACGCTACCTGAGAGAATTTGATGAATCCAATAGTAAATTTATTGAAAATATTTTAATTTTTTTAATTTTCAAAAACTTTCTACAGCACGGTGAAACTTATATCTAATGATATCCTTAAGTGAATCATGGACCATAGAGAAAGAAAAGGGCTGCAGCCTATTGCTAGTTTCTTTAAGTTCGTGTTCAATACTTTCTCTGTCAATAATTACATTATGTAGCAAACAAATTCTCAGCTATGTCTACAGAAGTTTTTATTGTTGTGCCTAAAAGTATTTATTTAGAATAAACTATGCCGAAGACATATTTGACGGTTGATCACGTTCTTGATAACCTAGCATTGAAATATCTACCTGCATCTAAATACTGCCCATAACGCTGTAATAAATTATTTACAACTGGATAAGCCCCGTCACCTATAATGTCATGAAGATCAGTGATTTTAGTGTTTGGCAGAGGGATTTGGAATATTCAGTCTTCCGTCTATTAAATCATGTTCTACATCCTGCAGAACAAGACGAAGAATTTAGAAGATTACTTGTCCACATTGAAAATCAAGATGTGGACGATGAAAAGGTCGACAAAATACAAAGAAAGTATGGAAAATAATATCACCTCACAAGTTGTACGGTGATAAACTATAAAATCTAATTTACATACTTGTGCATATACATCAAGGTTAAGAATGAGAATCCAGTAGGGGCCTATCTTTGATTTATGGGTCTGGCCTCGCATTCGGGAGGACGGCGGTTCGAATCCCCGTCCGGGCATCCAGATTGGGGTTTTCCATGGTTTCCCCAAATCACTCCAGGCAAGTGCTTCCTTTAAAATGGCCATGGTCAAATTCCTTCCCGTTCCCTGTTCCATCTCGCCTCTAATGACCTTAGCCGTCGACGAGGCGTATAGCTGTAATTTAAACAAAAAATTGATTTTTGGTGGTTATATTTCTAATGATTTGTACTAAATTTATGAAATATAAATGTAACACTTTTTTGTGAAAAAATATGACCAAAAAAAAAGCTTTTTTAAAAATATATATATAGGGGAGACCGGGGCAAGTTGACGATGTTAACGATTAAACATTTTTAATAAATTCATTTCTTGAAGAAAATATATTTTCATTGCAAATATTATTAGTCTGGTCTTTTATTGAAATGTTCGTAATTATATATAACTTTCTTTTCATATTATCAAAGTTTTTTTAATAATTTTAGAAAGTAATGCAAAACTGTCATCTTGCCCCAGGACTGGGGCAAGATGACTTTAACCACGGGGCAAGATGACACTTAATAAAACTGTAATACATTTTTATTGTTATACATTAATATGTATACATTGATGTGCAAACATTAACAGAAGTCACATACAAATTTTCCTCCTTCACAGTTTGAACAGTCTTTGTGCCAACATTTAAAGCACATGCAACATTGTATGCAGTCATCTGATGGAGGATCTTCATAGATCTCATCACATCCAGGACACTGAACTAAACTTTCTTCAGAAGCATTTCTTGATGTTGTCGCAACTAGGTTTTTTTTCTTTAATTCAGAAGAGGTAAAAGTCAGTTTCTTAGTAAAACTTTGATTTCTTGCATCCCGAGCCTGTGTGTATGAAACAAACATTCAATTCTTACGTCATCTCTTTTCTTCAAATGGCGAGGTAGTGTTGCTTCAGGGATATTGTAAACCTTCGCTGCACCCAAGCAGGACTTTTTTTACTCCTTTGACATCAATTATTGCAGCAGCCAAAGCATTTCGGTCCCACTCGCCTCTGGAGGACTTCTTTTTATAAGTTCTCACCATATCTGGATCATAATGTGTCATCAATAAGTAAAGTAGCGGCCTTTCAAATTTTAAGAGAAACTATGTGAGTCATGCAAGTCAAGACTCTTACAAAAAACACAAAAAAGGCACTCAAAGACTGAAACAGACACAGCGAAAGTCATCTGGGGTCAGATGACGTGGTCGTCAACTTACCCCAGCCAACTTGCCCCGAACGACAATGTTAGAAACTTTCCATTATTGCGGCAGTTTAAAAAAGAATGGGATATAAATACGCGGCCTTTATGAAAAGTACATTGTTTTAGCTACTCATGTATGACAAAGTATAAAACAATATCTTACCTGTTAGTCTGCGAAGTCTTAATTCAGAGATGTAGAAAATTAGAGCACGTCACAGAGAATTCTCGATCAGCGAATAGCGAAAAACAATACAGCACGAGCGGAGTCAGTGCATTATATTTTAGTTCCTAGTTGTGTGGAGCGCTAGTAGTATGAATACAGTGCTGCTACATAGAAGCGGGAATTTAAATTAAATCATTATTCATCTTGCCCCGCTCGTCAACTTGCCCCGGTCTCCCCTATATATATATATATATATATATGATCCATACAGAGCAGCAAATCTAACTGTTTCACCGTCAATCTGTTTACCATAACCTCCAGCTTCAATGATTATAAATTTGTAGTTAAGATTGACCAATCCTTGCAAAAGAATAGAAGAAAATTCTTGTATTTATGGAACATCAAGCCAGAATGTTCAGGACAAATAACTCTGGCCTGTTTTCCGTCGATAGCGCCGATGCAATTCGGAAAAATACAAATACTTTAATAATCTGCAGCTTTTCTTTACGAAATCCTGTTCCTCTGCAATTATCATATGTAGTGGTTGAAATATTTTCGATAATTATTTCTCTTACAATTTCTGAAACTGTTGCAATGCAACTCCCATACGAAAGGAATAAGCTAGATTTCTACATGTCTATTTCTACATGTCTGGCCGGTTGACAGTTGCCTGCAACATAAAACACGAATCTACGCTACTACCGAAGCTCCGGTATAAACACTACACGAAGAAGGAAGTTGAGCGCTGCTTTTGTTGCCGCGTTTATCGTCGCTCCATCGTTTATGGCAGCTCCAACATAAACGCACCCTAAGAGGTTAGGATTACGTGAGGATGAGTCACCATTTAAATTACCACGCTGCCGAACTACGACCAGCAAAGCTCTGATAAGCCGGCACATAGTGTCTCGGCTATCACTGCTCAACACTTTCCCGAGAAATCGTTTATGAGACGACCAACTGGATGAATCCTGTTCAAATCCGCACTTTTCTTGAAGTGAAACTTCTTTGGCCGTGGTAAGGAGGAATTTGTTAGCGTTAGGCCGGTTACACACTGGGCGGTTTTACCGCAGCGGGAAATTAACCGCCGCTGCCTACAGAATTTGAGGTGTTTACACATTCAGCGGTAGAACTGTCGCTGCTATTTCAGCGGTAAAACTGCCGCTGCTTAGAAGAGGTGGCAAAAAGATGACGTGGTCGGGCGTCAGTACCTTGTTTTTGATGACTAAAGTTTCATTTTCTGAAATTAGAATTTAATTTGTTGTTTATTACTTCGTAGTTACTTTTTAAAATGGTTACTTTGAGGGTTCCGTCGCCAAAGAGAGAGGAAAAGAAAACACCAAAGGGGAACAGAATATTTGAGGAACGAAGACACCAAGTTTTTCAATTATTTTTGGGATGTTTATTTCGACAATTGCTTGTGAAACTAAAGTACGGCATTCAAAGGAGAAATACCCAGTTGATGAATGGTATTTAACGTGTGGAAATGCTGGCAATCACCTTGAAGCAAGCGGATTTCTCATGGACCTACTGTAGATAAACATTTAATTTTATATAATTGCAATCCGCTTTATTTATTTTATGTTAATTATGGTGAAAAATTGTTGAGGTGAATACGAATAGGTGTACAAGAAATGTTATAAAAATGCTAAAAATGGCTAAGACATTTATTTGTAACTAATACATATACTTCACTGTGTAATCAACTCATCACTGTTGAGTTTACATTGCTTTTATACTTACAAGCACAATCGAGTGGTTAAACCTTTGTGGTTAGATTGTAATATGTTGAGTGTTTTAATAACTATTACTTTAGAAAGCAAAATCGAAAGTAAATGGTGAAGATGATGCCGAATTTGCTGAACAGCTTGTCTCACTGTATTCGTCAGTGCTGTGTTAAAAAAGAAAGTCTCAATATGTCGAGCGACAAAATTTCGAATGTTGAGAGTGTTCCTTGGCAAATGTCTAAGTATAAGGACACAGTTATATAGTATTAAATATCAAAATCTTTCTATAAAATGTGATTCAACATTTTTTAAGTTCTAGTTGAAGCTGTAAAAATTTATGTAAATACTTGATTGAAAGTTTACTATCCAAAGGCATTTTTCCTCATTTTCCATTTCGTCAAAATCAATCCTAATTTCAAGGCACACTTGTTTCCAAGCGTTCCTGGTAGCGTCCCCATCTTCAAAAGAATTTAATGTTTTGTTTCTTAAAACTGGTCTCGCTTTTGCTAACGAAATGAGAAGATCGTTATCGTCACTTAAGTCATATTACGACTTTTAAATTAAAAAATGTTAACTTTACACAGACTGAAAACCCACAATCGGTTAAATATCCGCCGAGTGTGGAAGCGTCTATCTGGCCACATGGGCCACTGTCTGGACTGGGGCGGTCAAACAACCGTCGAATGTAGCGGCAGCGCGCGGCGGCATACCTGCCGTCGACGGCAGCGCTGCCGCCCAGTGTGTATGCTCTCATTTGATCCCTCGCGCCGCTACTGGAACGAAGGCGACGGAAATATTTCCGCCGCGGCCGAAACCGCCCAGTGTGTAACCGGCCTTACGAATTACTCGATGCGCATGCGTAGAACGTAGACAACTTCATGCGGGATATTTACATACGGAGGATTCGCCATTATTAAATAGCGAGACATGCACCAGTATTTTTGCTTTATGTTTCGTTTACTAGTTTCTTTGTCTATACCAGAGTGTTGTGACAGATTTTAAGGTTTTTACTGCACCAGCTCAACTGTTTTAAAGTTTCCCAAAACTGACTATCACAAAACATAGACGTATCTTTCTCCTATATTACGGCATATCACGTAAATCTAAGTCTAATATCAACTGAGCAATATAGGTTAAAAATTGTCACAAAGTTACCCCATCGGGTGGGGTTACTTTGTGCTAGATGTGTTTTTGCCTAAAAGTGAAAGAGAAATTTTTTTCACTAAGTTACCCTATAATACATTTATTAAAACTTTTAATAAAACAATATTACAAAAGTTTGGCTCTTTAATCTAGGTCTTTGATCGCAAACAGAACTTTAGGTTAAAAATTGTCACAAAGTTACCCCATCGGGTGGGGTTACTTTGTGCCAGATGTGTTTTTTGGCAAGAAATGAAAGAGAAATTATGTTCTCATAATGTTTTATGAATTTCTTGACACTGAAAATACAATATTCAGCTTTAATACTTAAATGGAAAACTCGTGGTGTTACTTTGTAACTGTAGAGTTGTGTTACAAAGTAGACCCTTGAGGTGTCGATATTTTGGTTTCGTTGTTATGTATGAAGTAAATATTGCATCACAAACATTGTATTAGCCCACAGCCTAGCTAACATAATACCAACAAAGAAAAGTTACCCGTATAAGCTGATGTTGATTCAAGTATGGGAGCGTCCATAAACCACGTGGATTCGCTTTGGCCTCCTGTGAACCCCCCCTACTTCCACGTAGCCCGACGTGGGTTATGCCTCTACCCCCCCCCCCCAATTAGCACATAGCTGTTTTACCTATTGATTTCAGAAGACATTTTGTACTATTTTCTTGTCAGATTATCGTAAATTACATATGGAGATAATTAAATGATGGAAATAAATATTCACATGCTGTTGTGTGTTCTGTACCTCATTTTAACTTTGAAAAACTATGTGAATGGAAAGCTACGTCGCCTAGCTCGGAACATCTCCCCTCCCCCCACGTAGCGAAGCGTAGCCTTCCAGCCAACGCCTCCCCCTCCCCCAGACGGGTCCACGTAGTTTATGGACGCTCCGTATACAGAATGAGGTTTCAACAATATGATGACCTGAGAGAACAATTGAGATGTGGGAGCTTCGGGCAGTCTTAAGCTGCGTCCCCACGACATCTTGTAAAGGAAGCTGCACGCCGAAGTGTAGGGATGAGCGCGCGCCGCAGGTTAGCCCTCGCTACCTCGCCACCACCTCCTCACTATGTTCCCTAAAGTCGTTTGGCACAGAGCACATTACAGCAACAGAAGGGGTGCGCACCGCTGCTGCAAACCGATGGCAACAGCGCACCACTACACACGCCTGTGATGTTTACCGACTCAGAGTGGGTAGCTGCGTCTCGTCTCCGTTAGCAGAGGCGGCCCTGTTCCCATGGCGTGTGGTTGAGTATTCGTCCCGTCCCGCCTCTGTTAAGAAACGTCGTGGGAACGCAGCTTTTACAAATCAATGGTGCTGTTGTTTGCTTTCCTAGTATCGCTGACATGGCGGAAGATTTGAAATACAAAAACTAGACTGTGTGTCACAAAGTTAAACCACAGTCACAAAGTAACCCCCTGTTACGTATTCGTTCAATGTTGATGAATTCATCATATTCTCTAACCGCTGCTGCGATAAAAGCTTTCATTTCCATTCAGAAATATTATCATTCCTTTTTACAAAAGATAGGATGTGTTAGTTAAGTTTTCAAAAAATTATTTAAGTTATGAACCAGAAACCTGTGTTCAATCCGTCAGTTTTGTCGGGCCTACAAACTAACGAAAACTAATTTCAAGATAGATTCATCAAAGCTGTTTGGGAGTAGTTTACATCGCGATTCAAGTCGTGACTAACATGGCGCTTATAAAAGCTGCTTGTTATTATTATTATTTTCGTTTGTCCCCATAACGGGGAACGATAAGCAATCCTGACTGGATGCGTTCAGTTCCTCTTTGGATGTTGTTCTTGTCGGACCAATATTTTTTCATTCTTTCACTACTGTTCTTTTCTTCAGGTGTCCAGGCGCGTTTAAATTTTTCCTTTTTTTCTCTCTGAAATAATTTCCCACGAGTTCACTTTCTCACTGAAAATCTCTCTGTCTGTGACGTCTCCCTTAGCAATGCCTGCAGACTTCAGGTCTTTCTCCACCTCCTTCATCCGTGTCGTTGTTGTTTTTACTGTTTGTGTATATTCTAAAATTTGTCTCGACATTCTTTCATTCGGAAGTCTACTCAGACGTCCATAAAATTTCAGCCTTTTTTTCTTCATGTCTGATTCTATGTTTGATATTTCCTCTGTAGTTTGAAGTATATACTGTCAATATTCATTCACTCTGCGTCCCAGAATTTTTCTTATAATTTTTGTTTCTTGGTTTGTTCTGTTGCTTTTCTTGTGTTCATTGCTAATGTTTCACTTGCGTATGTAACTGCTGTCTTAATAACCGTGTTATAATGCCTTACCTTGGTGTTGTCTGAAATACATTTTTAGCTGCTTATTAATCACCAATAATAACTAAATTCCTAGTCCAGGCTCCGATTTAACCTAACCACAATCTCCGCAACAAAATCAAACAATGCAGAGACAGCCAAACACATGAAAAGCAACGCAAACTACATTTAGTGGAATAACGACATTTTATAGATCAGAATTCCTGGTTCGCAAAGCATAAATCACAGAACATGGAGGTCGGACGATCGCCCGCTCTGTAAAGCTCTGTGGCAGATCTGCCAGCAGAGGGTGTTCGGAAACACTTGTGCCCGCACCAACACTGTACTCTGCTGTCAGATCTGCCACAGATCGCCGCCTGTCCCGCTTGTAATTGAATTGAATTGCGTGACCTGTGACATCTGGTGCCACACAACTCCGGAAACCTAACAAGGACTTTTCGAATCCAAGCCACGCCGAATCTGCTGTATTGCGCTCCAAAGATGGACCAAAACACTAATAAGCAGGGGTCATAATGTTTTGGCTGATCAGTGTATATAGAAAAATACATAGAAGATTCACTTTTTGGGCGTGTATTACATACTGATACGCCTTTTTTTTACATACTGATACGCCTTTTTTTTACATACTGAAACGCCTTTTTTTTACATACTGAAACGCTTTTTTTTTACATACTGAAACACCCACTTTTTTTGTTTACTAATTGTTTTGTTGAAATAAAATGGGCTTATAAATTGGGACACTTCCGATATCTGACACTTCGCCGGAAGATGGAGCCAAAGACAGGCTCCGAAACGTCGCTATCTATTTTTACATTCACTTGGCGCCACAGTGATTGTATTAATGCGTGCGCAATAAAAGCTTTCATTTTCATGCAGAAATATTAGCATTTGTATTTACAGCAGAGGGAATGAGTAATGTTAGCTTATAAAAGTTATTCAAGTTGTGAGACAAGAAATCTGCCTTCAAGTCGTCATTTTTGACGACCTTAAAACTTACTTTCTAACGGAAATTGACTGTAAGGACGCTTATCGGGTAGTTTTGTCGTTTTGTAGTTTGTAGTTTGTAGTTTTTTGATATTATAGCCTTAAACACAAAATACATGTTAAAGCTAGATTCATCACATTTTTACAAACTATACTTATTTTATAATGGCCAAAGTAGTGAAAACTTACAGCTGCTATTGAAAGCCGGTTCAGTAATCTAGAGTTAACAAATACAACAATTTTTTTCAAATATATTCATCTCCCTTTCATGTTGAAATCAAGTAGGCCCCAGAATATCTCCAAATGGTCCTGGTTGAGTTACAGTGCAATATTGAAATACAACACATTTTTGAAACATTAGAATCAAAAAATGATTTTTATAACGCTTATGTCACAAAAGGGAAATTTTCCAATTTGATAATTTGGCACAACCAGTTGTTAGGGCTGTTGGTTCAACTTACACCTTAACGTAATAGATTTTTTTTTTTTTTTTTTTTCGAAAATGAAAATGTCCAAACACAAGTGCAACACCAATTACGATGTGCATACACAAATTGAGATCGATTTGCAAATGCTAAGTGAAAGAGTGGAGAAACAAATATCGCACCAGTAAAATAAATATTTTTTAATGATTTCACCGAGCGTGGTGGCTGAACGGTTAGCGTTCTGGCCTCGCATTTGGGAGGACGCCTGTTCGAATCCCCGTCCGGGCATCCAGATTTGGGTTTTCCATGGTTTCCCAAAATCACTCCAGGCGAATGCAGGGATGCTTCCTTCAAAAGGCCATGGCCGAATTCCTTTCCAATCCTTGCCCCCCATCCTTTCCCGTCTCTAAAGACCTCGCTGTTAGAGAGACGTTAAGCAGATAAAAATAAAATAAAAAAGTGCTTTTATTATTATCTATGTTTACATGTAAGGATAATAGTAAACACAATAACGATGACTCATTATGTTTCAATTTTTCACTCCAAAACAAGTCTATGTTGGGTCTAAATCTAGTATGGAGAAAAATGATTTCATATACGGCCCGCGGAGTTATGACGGATTTCCAAAGTGGCCCGCAAGTTCATTTAGATTGGACACCCCTGTAGTAAACAAGTTCAAAAGAGGATCCTTCCTCGACTCGGGAGCGGAAGAAAAAAAATACACGGAAAAAAATACACAGGAGAAATACGTACCAGTTTATCTTCTTGTGCGGGTACACACTGATGAATCAAAATGGCCATACAGGCACATATGATCTACCTGTGGTATTTATAAACCTCCAAGTGGTTTTTCTGATAACTGAAGTGAATGAGCACCGATCATCATAGCGCTAATGACCCAGATGTCGACGCGCCCTAAACCCCCCCCCCCCCGATCATCATGAATTCGCAAGGGACGGTTTGCTGCTTCTCGCGCTAACAAGGAGGAACTTATCTTAACCGGGGGAGTAGGGGGATAAAGGGAGCTTAAGTGTTGTCATCCGTCTGAAAAACTTAAGGGAAGGTCCATTAATTACGTGAGGTGTTTTTCCGGAATTCCGGACCCCCATCTATTTCACCTCACGTAATTAATGGACGTCCCCTAGGTATGTTCTGTCTGTGTTTTTCATTTGTGAAATGTACAGTTTATGGGGCGGAGGTTGAGGATTCCGCTAGATGATTACGGTAAACCGCCTAAAACCGCGATCAAGACAGTCGGTACTCGAGGATCAGTGCCGGATCTGGGCTGGTCTAACCGTTGCGTTGCCCCGGGCGGCAAAATTATCTTTAAAGGGGCGGTAAATGTCAAATTCGCATGGTGGCGACCTTTTTATAGCTCCACTGCCCCGAGTGGCAACCATCAGCGGGGCGGCAAAATCGAAGAATAGCTCCGTACTGCCCCGGGCGGCATCTTCAGGGGGACGGCAAAATTATCTTTAAAGGGGCGGTAAATGTCAAATTCGCATCGTGGCGACCATTTTATAGCTCCACTGCCCCGAGTGGCAACCATCAGCGGGACGGTAAAATCGAAGAATAGCTCCGTACTGCCCCGGGCGGCAACTTCAGGGGGACGCAAAATCATGTTTAAAGGGGCGGTAATTGGCAATTTCGTGTGGTTCCTCTTTTGTATTTTAGCTTTACTGCCCCGAGTGGCAACCATCAGCGGGACGGTAAAATCGAAGAATAGCTCCGTACTGCCCCGGGCGGCAACTTCAGGGGGACGCAAAATCATGTTTAAAGGGGCGGTAATTGGCAATTTCGTGTGGTTCCTCTTTTTTATTTTAGCTTTACTGCCCCGAGTGGCAACCATCAGCGGGACGGTAAAATCGAAGAATAGCTCCGTTCTGCCCCGGGCGGCAACTTCAGGGGGACGCAAAATCATGTTTAAAGGGGTGGTAATTGGCAATTTCGTGTGGTTCCTCTTTTTTATTTTAGCTTTACTGCCCCGAGCGGCAACCATCAGCGGGGCAGCAAAATCAAAGAATAGCTCCATACTGCCCCGGACGGCAAGTTTAGGGGGACGGTAAAACCATGTTGAATGGGGCGATAAATGGCAAATTCGTACGGTTCCGACTTTTTTTTTTAGCTCTACTGCCCCGAGCGGTAACCATCAGCGGGGCGACAGAATCAAAGAGTATCTCCGTGTTTCGCCGGGCGGCAACTTCAGGGTGACGTCAAAATCATGTTTAAAGGGGGCGGTAAATGGCAATTTCGCGTGGTTTCTACTTTTTATTTTAGCTCTACTGCCCGAGCGGCAACCATCAGTGGGGCAGCAAAATCAAAGAATAGCTCCGTACTGCCCCGGATGGCAAGTTTAGGGGTACGGTAAGACCATGTTGAATGGGGCGATAAATGGCAAATTCGTGTGGTTCCGACTTTTTTTTTTTTAGCTTTTCTGCCCCGAGCGGTAACCATTAGCGGGGCGGCAGAATCAAAGAGTATATCCGTATTCCCCCGGGCGGCAACTTCAGGGGGACGACAAAATCATGTTTAAAGGGGGCGGTAAATGGCAATTTCGTGTGGGTCCAATTTTTTATTTTAGCTCTACTGCCCCGAGCGGCAACCATCAGCGGGGCGGCAAAATCGAAGAATAGCTCCGTACTGCCCCAGACGGCAAGTTTAGGGGTACGGTAAAACCATGTTGAATGGGGCGATAAATGGCAAATTCGTGTGGTTCCGACTTTTTTTTTTTAGCTCTACTGCCCCGAGCGGTAACCATCAGCGGGGCGGCAGAATCAAAGAGTATCTCCGTATTCCCCCGGGCGGCAACTTCAGGGTACGGCAAAATCATGTTTAAAGGGGGCGGTAAATGGCAATTTCGCGTGGTTTCTACTTTTTATTTTAGCTCTACTGCCCGAGCGGCAACCATCAGTGGGGCAGCAAAATCAAAGAATAGCTCCGTACTGCCCCGGACGGCAAGTTTAGGGGGACTGTAAGACCATGTTGAATGGGGCGATAAATGGCAAATTCGTGCGGTTCCGACTTTTTTTTTAGCTCTACTGCCCCGAGCGGTAACCATTAGCGGGGCGGCAGAATCAAAGAGTATCTCCGTATTCCCCCGGCGGTAAACTGCAAGGGGACGGTAAAATTTTGTTTAAAGAGGCGACCTTTTTTCTATCTCTACTGCCGCGAGCGGCTACCATCTGCGGGGCAGTATAATCGAAGAATAGCTCCGTACTGCCCCGGACGTCAACTTCAGGGGGACGGAAAAATCGTATTTAAAGAGGCGGTAAATGGCAAATTCATGTGGTTCCGACCTTTTATTTTACCTCTGCTGCCCCGAGCGGCTACTATCGGCGGGGCAGTAAAATCGAAGAATAGCTCCGTACTGCCCCGGGTGGCCTGAAGTATCGAGTTCCTCCAGCAGTGTGGCTGGTTTGGTTGTAGCTGGAGTTGTTTCAATGCGCTCGTATTAACACATCGGCCTCCGGGTATGACGTCAACTGTTGACGTGTTGGGCCCACAACGCGATCTGTTGTGCAGACGCGGCGCCAGCTCACACGTGGAATGGGGAGCGGAGGGGGAACCGGAGTCAGCTCACACACGCTCTGCACTGCGCGGCGACTACAGCGCCTCCACTCCTCCCCCCGCCAGCGGCTGCGCAGGGGGGGAAGCGGAGTCACGCTGTTACGCTGAAAGGGTAATATGGGTCAAAAGATGGAATTAAAAAAACGGCACATTGCCGCGCAGGCGGCGCAGCACAGTTTCTGTGTCTCTATGTTTTGGGGCGGAACAGCGCGTATTGAGACGCAGAGCAGGGCAGCGCAGTACTGCGCCACGCTGTGATCACGACACAGAAACTGTGCCACGCAGCTCACTCGTGCCGGTTTACAACGTAACACTTCACGCGGTATTTAAAGTCTTACTTTAAAATAATTTTCAACTATGGAATAAGAAAAATTGATTAATCTGGTGCGTAACGTACCTGCGATTCCCTATATCAGTCATAATAAATACATAAAAATTAAATTTAAACAAGAAATTTGGACAATGAGCCCAACAAGTCGCAAGTGAATTCAGCATTTATTTATCATACAACTGTCCACTTACAATTTTCACTTTTATTTTCTCTTTTTGAATTCATTTTGGTAATAGCCCAAACACTGGGACTCATCAAGGAATACTAGTTTTGTCCTGAAAACTGTTGTACACGTTAGTTGGGTGATGTTATTTAATATATGTTGCTCTTGGAGCTGTAAAATATATCCATTCTCAGAAAATTGACTCGAAAAGTGCCGTACCGTTAAGCCGCGCGCGACTGGGAAAAGGCATACGGCGATGTATAATGATAACGCAAACGTTCCTGCTACCATATTATTTAGTAGTATGTTTCTATTACACACATCAAGACAATATAAAAAGCACAAACTTCACGAAAGAAAATAAGAAAACCTGCCGTAACGGTATACGCTAAGCGAAAAGAGGACGCCATGTATTACCATATGGGACCATTCTGGTACAGGCTGCATTTCAACCTCAGATTAAAAACATTTATAAATATTAAATTCCTTCAACCCTATGTTAAAACAAGAATACTGCCGCTCTTTCATCATCAACACAACTTGCGTTAATATTACCGCAACCTACTTTCATAAATGCCAAAGGCCAATGCCGTAGAAAATTAACATCCCAGACCTAACATTTGCTTGACAATGCAATATCTATTATCGTTGGATGACGCATGTGTCTATCGTTTGCTTACGATTGAAAATTGTGACAATCCTATTTGTTTTTTGTTTTTTTTTGTATGCGTGTGCAAATTCTTCCATGAATACATTTTTAATGGCTGTGACAGCAACATATTCTTAAATAATATCGTTCCAAGAACATCTGCATGATTGTTATACGTCGCTATAATATATCTCCCAGTCACACGCCGTATAAGGTAACGTCACTTTTTGAGTTAAGTTTGTAAGGTATGTATAAGTTTTACAGCTCTAAGAGCAACATATATTAAATAATATCACCCAAGGAACGTGTGTAACAGTTTTCAGACCAAAACGACAGTTCCTTGACGAGTCCCAGTGAT
Organism: Vandiemenella viatica; assembly: GCA_031002005.1. NCBI lineage: Eukaryota > Metazoa > Arthropoda > Insecta > Orthoptera > Morabidae > Vandiemenella > Vandiemenella viatica. The sequence continues at coordinate 7,714,457 of JARYHS010006518.1, forward strand.
TGCGCTCTTGCCTAAAAGAGAGAAACATTCTTATAAATGTCATGTACCGTCAAACGCTAAATAATTAAATAAATAGCCACGAAAATACAGCGAGATTTTCTTCAGTTCTAATAGATATTTGAGCTTTGTCGAGAAAATAACAGGTTACATTATGCCGTGAATCTCCGCTCGAGTCATCCGGAAATTATCTTTTGAGAATTCTCTTGTCACTGCAAAAGTCAGATGAGAGTTTCTTCTTTTCATATACTCACTTTTGCATAGTTTTATCTAACTCAGCTTCTGTTAAAGTAATAACAATTTTCCAAGCTCGGCATCCCAGTCTGATTCAGAAATCAAAAATAGAGTTTTTGTATCGACATGTTTTCGGTTACGCTTTGTCGGGTTACGCTTTTTTGTCGGTTTCTCACACAACACAATGCTTTGTTAACTGCGCTCTAATATGCGCGAGTAACTGCCAGTCTGTGCTGCCCTGCCCTGCTCTGCACCACGCAGCTCAATATGCGCCCCGGGTTACAGTTCGCAAGGCATATTTTCCGTTTCTTCATACCCAAGGGGTTGTATACTACGCTGATATAACAACATAAAAATAATGATTTTGGAATTCTTCAGAAATGATTATTTTTTCTGTGTAAAATGTATGAACAGGGAATGTATTACAAATGGCCTCTATATTCATATTAATCACGCTGAATATATACATTAAAAAATTGTCTGATTAACTTCATTTGTTTGGCATACGGCCAAGTATACCACACAAGCTGTGCAGTAAGCTAGAACATTGGGAGTTGAGCCTGAAATGTAGACACCTGATAATGACGCCTTCATACTATGGAGTCTTGCATTCAGGAGCACGCGGGTTCGAATCCCCGTCCGGATATGAGGATTTCGGTTTTCTATGGTTTCCCCAAAACATTCCAGGCGAATTCAGGAATGGTTCTTCGTTATGCCATGGCTATCCCGCCAGTTGTTCCAATTCTCTCTTTTGCGAAATTGGTAACGTGCACTTAACTCTCAACTTCGCATTGTCTTTCTTCTGTTATTTGTTATTATCATTACTCCGCGATTCACTAATAGTGTGTGGCGGAGGGTGCATTGCACCTATCCGAAAGGGTAATGGTTTGGAAGGGATATGCGGGGTAGGGCAGGAGGCGCCCATGGGCTATTGTGAGGAACCATCCCAGCATTCGCGTGGAGTGATCTGGGAAAACCATGGAAAACCCAGATCACGATGGCCGGAGAGCTTTATCGAAAGCTACTCCTGTCGGATTTTAAGTTTACTCGTCCGGTAAATCCTTTCTATTCCATTCCCTAATCGCTCGTGGAAAAAAATGAGTACAGAAAAGAATCGGTTCTGGACCTGATTTCTCTTATCTTATTTTCCCGGTCATTCGTAGATATGTATGTTACTGGTAGCAATATTTGCTGGCTGTCATTCCGAAATACGTCAGTCTTGAATTTTTCAATTAGCTTCCGTCGAGAGCAACGCCTTCTGTGCTCCAGGTCTTCCCAACCTAACTCTTTCAACATCGCACTTACGCTTTCCCTCCAACTATATATACCTGTCACGAATCTCTTGTTCAACTTATTCTCTGGTTGTTTCGCTGAGGGTTCTGCCGTTAGTCAAACCATTGAAGAAATTTCTTCACGTAGGCCTACTAATCACACACACCAATATTCTGTAGAAGTGCTTTCGTTCAGGGAAGGGGGGGGGGGCGTGCAATAATGACGCGAGAAGTTTTTCCGGACCACCCCCTCCCCCCTCCCCCGCCCCCGTCACTAAAATTAACTGAGATTTTCTCTACTAATCGACCCCGAATTTTTTTTTTTTTTTTCCCTCATGCTTCCAACGGCGGTTATAGCCCCACTTTTGGACGAAATACCCCCCCTAAAGTCGACTTTCGCGTGATTTGTAGAGTTTTTTTTTTTAGCTCTACAATCCTACAACAATTTCAAAACCTCGCATGCGATTTCCGTTGGTGAGGTTTCCTGAGATTATGCCGCACCGCCCCCCCTCTTATTTCACCTCACGTCATTAATGAACGACCCCTTGTGGCATATGTCCTCGGAGCGTTCATAAACTACGTGGCTCCATTTTGACCTCCCTTCAACCCCCCCCCCACTTCTTCCCCTCGTAGTCATCTTGGCTACTGCCAAACCCCCCCCCCCCTTTTTTCGTGTGGCACGCAGCTTATCCCTTATTAATTCCAGAAGACATTTTGTATTATTTCTCTCGACAGACTATCGTTAAAATTATTGCGTAAATAACGAACACAAGTGATATTTGCGTTGTGTAATTTTCTCTAATTATAAATATTCCCAACTAAATGCTGACACTAGCTATTTCTGCGAATTTTCAATTACTGGGATTTGTGTTTTCCATGATTTCCCCAGATCACTGCAGATGAATACCGGAATGTTTGCTGCAAAAGGCCATCGCCCAATTCCTTCCCGTTCCTTGTCCCCAATCCCATCCCGCCTCTAATGACGTCGACGAGTGTAAAGCCATAAGTAAAAAAAAAAAAATATTGGGAAAACCTCTTCGTCAGGTACAGTCAGGGATAGTTTTCTTCTTGAAGTGTTGCTAAAAAAACATTCTACTCTTCTCATTCAATCCTATTATATAAAACGCTAACGTGGCGTCTGCGTGCGTCGTCTATAGCTGCTACACGTATTGGCTACAGAACGGTCACGTGACAGCCGTCACTCACCAATCAACAGCCACCATATTGCAGTCCTTCCTTCATGTTGCATTTTGTTTATTTACTACAGTTAGATGCAGAAACTCGTGTAAGGAGAATGGTGTTCGATGTTTATGTTATATTATTTGTATCAGTTATACGCCAAAATTCATGTAAGGAGAAGGGATTCAATATTTACGCTATTTTATCTGTGTCAGTTATAAGCCCTAGGTTAAACCATAACCTAAGATTTTTTTCGGCAGACGGTAAGAAACTGTGAAGTGTATTTAAAACTCGGAGAAACGTAATGATGTATTGGTCAAATAAATAACAGTTATCCGTTTTCGAAATTATAGTCTACGTGATCTTAAGTAAAATGCATTTATTTATGCAAAATCCTAACCAAATACTCTGATAATCTCACTAGAGTAACGTATTCATATAACAAAAGATATCATTAAAAATGACTAATTCGTCTCTCCTTATATGCTTTTCCAGAATAAATTCTTACTACCATTATATATGATACCATTAGTTTTTTGATACATGTGTTAACTATTAAATGTGATTTAATATAAACTTTTAATTAGATTTAAACTGTCAAGGATATGACTATTTACAGTATAAGCGATATGACACTCGGAATACAACAACGATATTATTGCCGCAAAATAGCAGTGAGCAGAGATATTAGAAATACGGAGAGCAGGTAAAAAAATTAATGCTAGGCAATTATGTGTCACAAAGTTACAATTAGTACGTTCGTTTAAATTTACATATTGCTTTTTATTTATCTACGACAACCAGATGCAAAAATTAGTGTAAGGAGAAGGATATTGTATGTATACGTTATATTACCTGTATGAATAATGAGTACTAGGTTAAAACACAACCTGCGATTTCTTTTTTTTTTTTGCCGGAGATAAGAAACGATGAAGTTTATTAAAAACTCAGAGGAAGTTTACACGAAATGTACGAATCACGAAATATATCATTCAAATAAATGGCAGTTATCCGTTTTTGATATTATACTTCCCGTCATTTAAAGTAAAATAATGTAAATAAATCGGTATTACTGGAGATCGCGATTCTGCCAGGAATTGCTGTGGTAAAATGCAAGAATCCTCTAGAAATATTTTCCGTAGTACATTTAACTGTATTGTGCCCGTCCAGGATATATTACAACCTGATTTCTGCTTGAAAATAATGGTAGTCTACAGGCTGTATTACAACGGAATCACTGCTTAAAAACAATATGTCTTGCGATTGACTACTGCATTTGAGAGTAGTAGAAGTTATGATTTTCGAAAGCAATATTAATGGAGGGTTGTGTGCCTGGACTAGGAATAAAACTGAGATTACATGGATAGCAAAAGTTTCTGGATTCCTAATTTATTTTTCATTTTATGGGTTCTATACATCCGCCATCATTAATTCAGTAGAAGTTACTACTGTATTGCTGTGTAGAACATTATCAAATCAAGGCCACCAGCATTATCTAATAACAATCCCGTATAATTAACCAACTGCAAAATAATAATAATAATAATAATAAAATGAACTGCCAGAATATGGCGTTCAAACCGTCATTTTTGACGGGCTAGAAGCTAGTATTGTTCATTAATTGCTAAAAAAAAAACAAAGTATACCAGTCTCGTAAAAAAAAAGATAAATAAAAGAGAATTGCATTTTTTATTTTCTTTGCTGCAGTTGTGTCACCTTTTTTCCTGAGTTACCAGCAAATGATTCTTTGGTCTGCTTAAAAGATTTCTATTATTCATTAGATAACTGAAACTTCTTGGAAAAACATATTCGATAAACACAACGTCACTTCACAGCACACTTGGAACTTAAAACATCGCTTCAACGGGCACTGTGATTAAAGATACACTGAAATTCACTACACAGAACGAAAATAAAATTTCTTCAGCAACGAGAAGTGTTGTGACAAATAGGCGATCCTAATAGGAATAGCTTTAGGGGGCGTCCATAAATTACGTGAGGTGAAATAGGAGGGGGGAGCAAAATTTCATCAAATCTCACCAAGGGGGATGGGGGGGGGGGGGTCAACGGAAATCTCACGTGAGGTTTTTTGTTGGACTGTAGAGCTAAAAAAAAAGTGTTTAAATGACGCGGAAGTCGATTTTAGGGGGGTTTTTCGATGAGAAGTGGGGGTGTAACCGGCTTAGGAAGAGCGAGAGCTAAAAAAAAGGTCTACAAAAAGTTGCAAAGTTACTTGAAACCTTGAAAACAATACGAACTGTCACTACCTTGGAAAATATCAGGCTGCACTAGGGCAATTATACCCTCCCCCCCCTTTTTTCCCCTAAATTCGGTATACGCGACGTTTGTAGACCTTTTACCCCCTCTGAAGACAAATTCCACCTCCTTTCTGGATTCCCCCCCCCCTCCCCCTTAGCTCTATTGTAAATCAAGAATTTCAAACGATTAGCTGAGATTTTCGGTTACCCTCTCCCCCCCCTCGCACCTCCCCTTCCCACGATGAGATTTGGTGATGTTTCGCCGGACCCCCCCCACCCCCCTAATTTCACCTCACGTAATTAATGGACGCCCCCTAACGAATACATACGGGTACACAATTACTTTTACAACTCTAGTCATTAAGAGGGAAGTATTGTAATCAAGCATTCCTCATAAAGTGACCGAGCGTGGTGGGTGAACGGATAGCGTTCTCGCCTCGCATTCGGGAGGACGCGGGTTCGAATCCCCGTCCGGGCATCCAAATTTGGGTTTTCCATGGTTTCCCCAAATCACTCCATGCAAATGGCGGGATGCTTCCTTCAAAAAAAAAGGTTATGGCCGAATTCCTCCCCGTTCCTTGCCCCAATCCCATCCCGCCTCCCATGACCACGCCGAGGCGTAAAGCACAAGCAAAAAAAAAAAAATCCTCATAAAGTGCGCAGAACAAAGATGACTATGGGATGGTAAGCTTAGTGTTGCAAATTGAAAAAAAAAGTTTTTTTTCAGTTTTGTGAAAAAAAACATGAAAAACAACCTAGCACCCTTGTTTTTTTTCTAATTTTTTTTTCCAGAAAACAATATATTTGATACATCATAGTTTAATTTAAGGAACTTCCATTTTACAAGTGTGTTTTAAATCTTACTGAATCATATAATGTCTTACATAATGTTTCATAAATGTATCTACATAGCTAACATAATTTTTTATTCATCCTCTATGTCAGTACCACATTCACTAGTATCAGCACTACCAACACTAGTTCGGTCGGAGTCGGAATTTTCTATTTCTTCTTCTGTCTCCTCTAGATCCATAACTTCAGAAATAATTACATTTTCTTTTACTGGTTGTTCTTGTATTGTACGCAAAAGATTTTGAGATTGCACTTTTAAATTGTGAGCAAAGTACACACTGTGCAAAAAGACTGCGCCGATAGTTCCATATTACGGTCTTTTAAGTTTGAATTTAAATCTATTATCATACGAAATAGGAGCTTTGTTTATTTTTCAATCGTTGGTTTACGCCAACGGTTGCAAGGAAACGATTCATAATTACTGACAATTAAATGAGTCAGTATCACTATACGCTGAGAGTTTAACAAGTATACGAATATAAGGAAAGCGCAATAAGTAATAAAAAGAGGCAAAAAAAAAATGTAGATAAATTTTAAATTCCTAATGTTTTTAAAAGATCTGTAGGTCTACAGATAAATTCGTAGGGCTGGCAGCACTAGTTCAAATAGGAAGTATCAATCCTAACAATGGGGAATGGGGATTCCTTCTCGCGCAACCTAGTCTCTTCGGGAAATTCTCGTTCATAAAAGAAAATTTCAGTTATGTTGCCAATATTTTCGTATTTTTTTTTTCGTACTGAACCAGAAAAATGTAGTAGATTTTAAACTAAGATAAGTACTTAGAATAAACTCTAAAACAGTCATTTTAAACGATAACTGCCTTACAAATTTAAGATTTAGTAGTTGTGGGGAAAAAAAAACGTGTCCCAGAAAAAAAAACTTTTTTTTCATGTTTTTTTTTTCAAGCCAAAAAAAACAAACGTTTTTTTACAACACTGGGTGTGCTGCAGAATGCGCCCTATCTTTCCCTAGCAGCTGACGTAATCGTTGCGTCACCTCAGCGCGTCCGCCTCCCCCCCTGCTGCGTCGCGCAGTCACGTGACCGCGCTGCCGGGCTCTGTGGAGGGGGAAGACGCGACGCGACGCGGCGTGAGTCAGTCAGTGTGTTGGCGTCCACGCGCGCGACTGGACGTCCGCGTTCCGCCACCGGTCGAGTGCCGCGGTCGATTGTCCGACGTTTCGAGTTATCGATACTACATTTTTGGCATAGACCAGCGAGGGAAAGGACGAAAGTAACATATTCAGCGATGAAAGCTGTTGTTTATAAACTGACGGGGGGTATCAGATAAACCGAATCTGGAAGGGACAAATTATGCGAGGGATGTAAAGGCGATTTCGTAGTCTATCATTGCATGAAGTAAGTGATAAATTCAGTTTTGTAGCGTTTAAATGTTTATTCGGAAAGCCTATCTGAGTTTTTATAGAGGCGATATGATGTGCAGTTAATTTGTGGGAATGCAAAAACGGGATTAATTTTTTTTCGTATATTTTTTTGTCTTTGGTGTTTTTTAATCTCCTTCAACATGTAACAGTTTTTTCAGTGTAAGTCGGAAAGTTTTAGGAGTAGTAAATACCTAAAAATGAAGACGTTTGATTGTCGTTAGTCATGGTTTTTTTATTTATTTGATAACAAAATTGCATTTTTTAAATATTTAATAGCGAAGTAACACATGTTATAGTGGTAAATTGCCTGAGGGATGTAATGGCACATTCATTGCCTATCATTGCCTCAAGTAAATGATAAATTCAGTTTTTTAGCATTTTTTCCGGAATGGCGATCTGAGTTTTTAGGGACGATATGACGTGTCTGGGAATTTAAAACCTAGATAAAAAAAATCCTATTTTTTGTTTTATACTAACGGCCAACTGTTGATGTTCTGTTATTTATTACTTTAAAAAATTACCTTCTCAACATGCAACAATTTTTTCAGTAAAAATATAAAAGATTTATTTAAAAGGAGTAACTTCCCTAAAATTACACACTCGTTAATCTTTTTTTCTTTTTTTTTTTTCGTTAGATAAATGCGTTTTTTTAAAAAAAAATTGATTGCGAAGTAACACATGCTAATTATTAATCTGGTGGTAGGCCATACTTCCGCAGTTGTTGAACAATAATTTTATAAATAATCCCCTCAAAAAGAACTGTTTTGGTGAATTTTGTTTTTATTTGATTTTTACATGTAAAATACTTTACAGCTACTGAAGATGCCCTACACCAGTAGGGCGAAACGCGTCTGGGGAATCAATTACAAACAAAATTCACCAAAACAGTTTTTTTTTGAGGAATTATTTATAAAATTACACATTATGTCATGATTTTTTAAAATCGGTTAGTACTTTTCATCATACCTATTTATGAATTTTAATTTCAAACTGTTTCAGTGTTTTTTCCCCTAAATTGCTCGGCACTTCGCTTGGTAATTTTACGTATGTTATTTACACTTCGAAATGCAGTTTTCAAAAATATTTCTTCGCTTGGCGACCGTACATTGAACTGAATCATCCACTACGAATTCCATATTGCTACAGGGCAAATACTAGTTTTGTTGTCCGTGTCAAATAGTTCGATCCAAATCCAGATTTGTTCGAACCATAAGGGGCGTCCATTAATTACGTGAGGTAAATGGGGGGGGGCGGAGTCCGGCGTAATATCTTCAGGGGGGGTGTCGACGGAATTCTTACGTCATCTTATTAATTTCTTGAAGAACAGTAGAACCGAAAAAAGGTCTACAAATGACGTCGATGCCGCCTTTAGAGGGGGTATAACCTCCCTGGGAAGCAGGAGAGGGGAGGGGGGGGGGGCGGAAAATGCGAGGTCGGTCGGTAGGGGGGGGGGGTCTAACTAGACCTCACCAAATCTCGTCACAAGGATTGCGGAAAAACCTCAGTAACTAATAGACACCCTTTAATCTAAATTCCAAATACACATTTTATATACACTGAAGAGCCAAAGAAACTGGTTTAGGCATGCGTATACAAATACAGAGATATGTAAACGCTTGTAGTACGGCGCTGCCGTCGGCAACGCCTATATAAGACAACAGGTGTCTGGCGCTGGCGTTAGATCGGTTACTGCTGCTACAATAGCAGGATATGACCATTTAAGTGAGTTTGAACGTGGTGTTATAGCGGCGCACGAAAGATGGGATACAGCATCTCCGAGGTAACGATGAGGTGGGGATTTTCCCGTACGACCATTTCAAGAGTGCACCGTGAATATCGGGAATCCGGTAAAACATTAAACCTCCGACATCGTTGTAACCGGAAATAGATCCTGCAAGAACGGTACCAACGACGACTGAAGAGAATCGTTCAACGTGACAGAAGTGCAACCCTCCCTCAAATTCCTTCGGATTTCAATGCTGGGCCATCAACAAGTTTCAGCGAACGAACCATTCAGCGAAACATCATCGATATGGGCTTTCGGAGCCGAAGGCCCACTCGTGTACCGTTGCTGAGTGCACGACACAAAGCTTTACGCCTCGCCTGGGCCCATCAACACCGACACGGGACTGTTGATGATTGGAAACATGTTGCCTGGTCTGACGAGTCTCGTTTCCAATTGTTTCGAGCGGATGGACGTGTACGGGTATGGAGACAACCTCATGAATTCATGGACCCTGCATCTCAGCAGGGGACTGTTCAAGCTGGTGGAGGCTCTGTAATGGTGTGGGGCGTGTGCAGTTGGAGTGACATGGGACCCCTGATACGTCCAGATACGACTCTGACAGGTGACACGTACGTACGCATCCTGGCTGTTCACCTGCATCCATTCATGTCCATTGCGCATTCCGACGGACTTGGGCAATTTCAGCAGGACAATGCGACACCCCACACGTCCAGAATTGCTACAGAGTGGCTCCAGGAACACTCTTCTGAGTTTAAACACCTCCGCTGGCCACCAAACTCCCCAGACATGAACATTATTGATCATATCTGGGATGCCTTGCAACGTGCTTTTCAGAAGAGATCTCCACCCCCTCGTACTCTTACAGCCCTGCAGGAGGCATGGTGTCAATTCCCTCCAGCACTACTTCAGACATTAGTCGAGTCCATGCCACGTCGTGTTGCGGCACTTCTGCGTGCTCGCGGGGGCCCTACACGATATTAGGTAGGTGCACCAGTTTCTTTGGCTCTTCAGACATTAGTCGAGTCCATGCCACGTCGTGTTGCGGTACTTCTGCGTGCTCGCGGGGACCCTACACGATATTAGGCAGGCGTACCAGTTTCTTTGGCTCTTCGGTGTATATTAATTTTCCTTTTGGGTTCTTCCTTAATGGAATGCTGCCTCTTCTATCTGTAGGACCCTTTCCATCCAGGTCATGATTATTCCATATTTTCTCTGACCTGCTCCATTTCAACATTACGTTAGAATGATTGTGTTCATATTCCTTCTATTTCTGCATTCGAATAAAACGATTTAAAGCAATTTAGATTTATTTTTTTGTCTTAGATACGTAAATGTCTCATTTTTCGAATAAGTCTCTTTATTCCGACGTGCACCTTACTCTTCATTCTGCCATTCATTGTAAAGAAATAGTCTCATTGTTTTACACTGGATAGGCGGCTTCCATTAGTGACGTGACGTGTTTTTCCGGAATCCGGACCCCCCCCCCCTCCTTTTTTCTGGTGTGATTTGGTGAGATCTGATCCCCCCCCCCAAATGACGTGCAGTAAGATTTTTGAAGGGATAACCCCCCCCCCCCTGAATATCGATCTCGTAGGTTTTTGAGACTTTTTTTTTCAATTCAAAGCTCTCATGCTCCCGATGGATGTTATACCCCCCCCCCCTCCCCCAGTCAGTTTTTGTGTCCATATACCCTCCCTAAAGTCGATTTCCGCGTAGTTTGTAGGCTTTTTTTTTATTAACTCTACTTTCCTGCAAGAATTTCAAAACCTCACGTGACCACCCCCCCCCCCAATTGGTTTGATTTGGTGAGATTTCGCCGGAAACCCTCCACCCCCCCCCCCCTATTTCACCTCGCGTAATTAACGCCCGCATATGTTCCATGTAGTCTTATTATTGTCTGCTGAAGTTAATCACATTGGTTTTGACTGGCTTAATATCGTTCCAACAAGTAAGGCCATCGAAGTCGAACGTAATTTGTACATGTACCCTATTTTAGTTCTTGGTACCCATAACTCGTTTAGAGGATCTGGCCTCGCATTCGGGGGGACGCCGGTTCGAATCCCCGTCCGGGCATCCAGATTTGGGTTTCCCAAATCACTCCAGGCAAATGCTGGGATGCTTCCTTCAAAAGGTCATGGCCGAATTTCTTCCCATTCCTTACCCTCCATCCTTTCCCGTCTCTAAAGACCTCGCTGTTAAGAGACGTAAAGCAGTTAAAAACTTTTAGAGGAATGGGAGGATTTCAGTGGGGGGCTGAGTTTTTGGACTTTCCTTTTAATTCCACGAATTGTGGAATTAGAAGGAAAATCAGTAAAACAATCCAATTACTTACTCTGCACGTGTATTTCAGAAACAACTTCTCAAAAATCTTTGAAAATTTACAGTGGTATGTAGCGTGCTAATAAAGACATTTATGGAGTTTGTTCTTTTGCCAAAATAACGAAGGGAGCGTTTTTTGTTTTCGTGTTTGTTGTATATATTTGAAATAAAATTTCCCAGAATTTATAGTCAATTCTGTTTGCAAAATAACACGTTGTCCATTTTTTTTAAAAGTTTTCGCTCTTTTTGCTATTGGTTGTCGAATGTGACGCTAAATAGCAGCGCGAAATATCAGATATATATTGATATACTGTCTGTATTTTCTAGGCTAACGAGATTTTCGGATATTTTCTCTTCTTTTTGGAAAACATTTCATTTCTAATTGTTTCGTAATACGTTGTGTTTTGCTTCCTACCTATTTCAGTTGACAAAAAAATTGCTGTTAATGAGCCAGTTTTTCTACAAACCACCAACCTCGATTTTCATTGCATTTTGTTCGCGATATTTTCCCCGACCGTGGTGGGTGAGCGGTAACGTTCTGGCCTCGTATTCAGGAGGGCGCGGGTTCGAATCCCCGCTTCCAGATTTCGGGACCAATGCTGAAATGGTTCCTTCAAAAGGCCATGGCCGAAATCCATCCCATTCCTATCCCCAGTTCTTTCCCGACTCTAATGATGTGGACGTCGATGAGGCGTAAAACCAGATGGGAATGCGAATTTTTTGCAGGTATCATCTACTTGTAGATAAAACAACGTAAATTATGTGCAGACATCCCAGTTTTTAAATAAACCCTTCTCAGGCTTCCAGCCGCGTTGAGATGTCGCACTTGTGGGACGTTTCAAAGTCGTCTGTCTCAGCCCTCATTTTCAACCAAATGGCAATGAATAAGGCCGGGCGCACATTGACGCGCAGGCAGCGCAGCACAGTTTCTGTGTCTCTATGTTTTGGGGCGGAACAGCGCAGAGCAGGGCAGCGCAGTACTGCGCCACGTTGTGATCACTGTGCCACGCAGCTCACTCGTGCCGGTTTACAACGTAACACTTCTTGCGTTATTTATAATCTTGCTTTACTTATAATCATTTTCAACTATGGAATAAGAAAAATTGATTAATCTGGTGCGTAACCAAACTGCGATTCACAATATCAGTCATAAAAAATACATAAAAATTAAATTTAAACAAGAGATTTGGACAATGAGCCCAACAAGTGGCGAGTAAATTCAGCATTTATTTATCATACAACTGTCCACTTTCAATTTTCACTTTTATTTTCTTTAATTGAATTCATTTTTAACAAAACTTCGAAAAAGATTGATATATATAGGTTATTATCACATTATTTGTTTTCTTATTATTTGTACTACATCATTCAATAGTGTCCCCGAGAAACACTTAATTTGTTGACACTGCTTTTCTAGTTTCAAGTGTTTACGTTCTGTTATATAGTATTCTTAAAAATATAATATGAAATAAAAGAGAAAAAACACTCTTATAAATGTCATGTACCGTCAAACGCTAAATAATTAAATAAATAACCACGAAAATACTGCGTAATTTTCTTCAGTTCTAATAAGTATTTCAGCTTTGTCGAGAAAATAACAGGTTACATTATGCCGTGAATCTCCGCTCGAGTCACCCGGAAATTATCTTTTGAGAATTCTCTTGTCTCTGCAAAAGCCAGATGAGAGTTTCTTCTTTTCATATACTCACTTTTGCGTAGTTTTATGAAACTCAGCTTCTGTTAAAGTAATAACAATTTTCCAAGCTCCGTATCCCTGTCTGATTCAGAAATCAAAAATCGAGTTTTCGCATCGACATGTTTTTGGTTACGCTTTTTTGTCGGTTTCTCACACGACACAACACAATGCTTTGTAAACTGCGCTCTAATATGCGCGAGTCTGTGCTGCCCTGCCCTGCTCTGCGCCACGCAGCTCAATGTGCGCCCCTGGAAACTGTTTACACGCCGCCGCGGAAACAGTGCAACAAAAAAACCAACACAACACGATGACGTCACCCACTCTTTTGCTCGTTAGCCCGGGTCAAAGATTTTTGGGCCAGCGTTATTGCAGAAGCTGTAGAAATCAGAAGAACTGGCTCATTAGTTAACAGGGACACTGGTTATCAACTCGGTGCGGCCTGGGACACGGCTATCAAAAGGCTGAAACAGCTTCGCGTCGGTAACGAGCAGAAGAGTGGATGACGTCATCGCGCTGTCTTGGTTTTTTACTTCCACCGTTTCCGCGGCAGCTAGTAAGGGGGCGTCAATTAATTACGTGAGATGTTTTTCCGGAATTCCTGACCCCTCCCTCTCAGGCGAAACCGCGTGAGATTTGTTCGAAACCCCCCCCCCCCCACCCCACCACTACCCCATAAAATGACGTGAGATTTGATGGAGACACCCCCCTACAAATCTACCTCGCCATTTTTTGAGACATTTTTTTTTTGGCCTCATGCACCCCAGGGCGTTTATACCTCCCACCCTAAAGTCGGTTTATACCCCCCTAAAATCAATTTAGGGGGGTCATTTTTAGAGTTTTTTTTTAGCTCTACAATGCTACAAGAATTGAAAAACCTCATCTGAGATTTCTTTTGCCCCCCCTTTTCCCCCTGGTGAGGTTGCGTGTGATTTCGCTGGAACCCCCCCCCCCCTTATTTCACCTCACGTAATTAATGGACGCCCCAGAAACAAACGGTTAATCATTGAAATTTGGTTGAAAATGAGGGCTGATGCCTTCGAAACGTCTCACAAATGTGACATCTTTACACGGCTGCAAGCCCCGAGAAAAGTTTATTTATATACAACACCGTGAAAAACTGCGATCTTACATCCCAGTTTTAGTCAAATTTCTTTTTTTTCTTTTTTTTTGGCTTATGTCTTTACGCCTCGTAGTCTTCGAGGTCGTTAGAAGTGGGATGGGATTGGGGGAGAAGGTACGGGAAGGAATTCGGTCATGGCCTTTTGAAGGAAGTATTCCGGCATTCAGATTGGGTGATTTGAGGAAAGCATGGAAAATCCAAATCTGTATTGCCGAACGGGGATTCGAACCCGCGTCCTCCCGATTGCGAGGCCAGAGCGTTAACCACTCACCCTTCATGCTCTGTTTCATTTCATATTACCCTGTTCTCAACTTTACCACTTCGTGGAATCATTTTGTGTTTTACGTCAGAAGTTACCATTTTCCTGTAACCACTTAGGGCGTATAACGTTGTTTTAAACGACATGCACGAATTCCTTCCGGTTCCTTGTCCGGAATCTTGACTTGGCGCAAAACCTCAAACAAGCAAACAAAAATCTAATGTCAACTCAAGTATTGATAAACACGGAAAAGTCTGTTTCTCGATGCTGTAAATATTCACAACAGTAGAACATTTTACTAAAATCTTGCTAGCGGTGTTTGGGACTATTGTTGTTAAGACTTTTTATATGGACCTATGACCTTAAATTACGCTTAAATTTTTTATAGATCTTTTAGGTTGAATGTATCGTATAAATGTTCGTATTAGAACGGGCAAAATATTCAGGAGGGCTGTCGTGTTTTACCTTTCATTACGGCCGCGCCTGATTCACTCCTCGAATGTTCCATTTTTGAGATATAGAAGGAACGGTATGGAGTGCTGGAATGCCACTACTTATGCCTATGGCCATTAGTAAACGCATATTTATTAAATTAACTTTTGCACGATCATATAAATCCGGCACTTAGCTATCCAGATTGAATCGGAAAGAGAAACATTTTTTGGCGACCGTGACAGGACTGAACATTAACTTATGCTTAGCTATGCCACCGATCACAGAGAATATATTAACAATTGCGACTCATGACTGATATGCTCTCGCAATTAATATGACCAATTCAGTGACCGACTTAATTCATGGTTACAATGAGCAACTTTTTGTGGCGACAATGACAGCACTAAACATTAACTTATATATAGCTACACCACCCCAGAGAGAATATATCATAATTGTGACTCATTTCACGACTAATATGAGGTCGCAATTAATAGTGAATCTTCACGCGAGGGATCCTATGACCGACTTAATTCAGTATTAAAACGTGAATCTTTTTATGGTGACCGTGACAGGACTTATATATAGCTACACTACCGAGTAGAGACAATATCTTCATAGTTGCGACTCGTGTTGACTGATATGAGCTCTTAATTAATACAAAAGGATCACATGACGAGTTCAGTGACAGTGTTTCTACGAGAATCTTTTTGTGACGACCGTGAAAGGACTAAACATTAATTTATGCTTATTTATACCACGCAGTAGAGAGAATATCTTTACAATTGCGACTCGTGCAACGACTTATACGACCCCTCAATTAATACAAAAGCATCACATGACGAGTTCAGTGACCGTCTTAATTCTGTATTATGCGGGAAAACGTTTTATGGCGACCGTGATATGAGTAAACATTAACTTACACTTTGTTTACCACCCAGTGGAGAGAATATCTTCAAAATTTGACTCATGCAATGATTTATATAAGCTCGCATGTAATACATCTTTTTATGACCACCTTGACAGGACTAAACAGTAATTGATGCCTAGTTATACCACCAAGTAGGGAGAAAGTCTTCACAATTGCAACTCATTCCACGACTGATATAAGCTCACAAGGGGCATCCACAAATTACGTGAGGGGTTTTTTCCGGATTTCTGTACCCCCTCCCCCCTTGTGAGATTTCGTGAGATCTGCCCCCCCCCCTCAGGTGAGATCTGGCCCGTGAAAAGCCCCCCTAGAAATCCCCCTGGATACTTTTGTAGACCTTCTTTTTTTTGACGAAATACCCTCTTAAAATCGACTTTGGCGCAAATTGTAGACCTTTTTTTTTTTGGTTCTACTGTCCCCAAATTTTTCGCAAAATCTCACGTGAGAGATTTCAGTAGACCCCCCCTCCCCCCTGGTGAGATCTGGTGTGATTTCGCCGGACAACCCCCCCTCCCTATTTCACCTCACGTAATTAATGGATGTCCCCCACGTAATATTAAAGCCTCATATAACGAGTTCTGTGTCCGACTTAATTCAGCATTACCACGAGAATCTTTTTATGGCGACCGTAACAGGATTAAACAATAATTATGTATAGCTACAGTACCCAATAGAGACAATATCTTTACATTTGTGACTCGTTGTAACTGATATGAGCTGGCATGACGAATTCCGTGACTAACTTAATTCGGGATTATAACTAGAATCTTTTCATGGCGACCGTGACAGGACTAAAAAATAACTTACGCTTAGTTACACCACCCAGTGGAGAGAAATATCAGTACGAGTGTGTTTGTGTGTTGTCCCTCGGTTCCATTTCTGTCCCCTGTGCGGCTTCTCTTTTCAGGCCAAGGTTTCTCTGCCCCTTCCACTTCACACGAAGACCCGCATTGGGACTGTGAAGGGGAGGGAAATCGATGCGAGGGTCCGCGCAACCACACAGTGCTTGCGCCGGTTCCATCAGGTTTCCGTCTGGACGTGAGAGAGCGAGAGCTATTTAATCGATGGTCACCTGGAGCACCACTCCACCAGGGCGGGTCGAGTGCGGGGGTCGACCTCTCGAACACGCTGCGACAATCGATACCGACCTGGCACTTTGCCTGGACGGGTGACTTGCTGTCTAGCCGTTCTGTAGTTCTCCACAGTTGGTTTACCACTGCATAATTTCCACATTATCTTGTGATCGAGGCTTGGAGGTAGTTACTCCTTAATGCCTGCTGTTGCTGGGTGGGTTGGGGGGGAGGGACACTTCCCTAATCTTCCAGTCATGCGATTTTATATTGAGTGCAGTGTGCAGTTTCCGTTCTAAATGACTGAACGCTGAAGAGTGGGGCATTTTCCATTTTCCGGATGTCTTGTAACAGCATAAGGGGGCTTCCATTAATTACGTGAGGTGAAATGGGGGGGGGGGGTCCGGCGAAATCTCATGAAACCTCACCAAGGGCGGAGAGTAGGGGTTCAACGGAAATCTGACGTGAGGTTTTGAAATTCTTGGTGAATGGTAGAGTTTAAAAAAATAAAAAAGTCTACAAATGATGCGAAAGTCGATTTTAGGAGGTAAAAATCGACATTAGGGGGTTACAAATCTCACGTAATTAATGGACGCCCCCTAACAGCATCAAGAACGTCACGCCCATTGAAGCAGCAATTCGTTGTTATCAGCAAGTCCACTTAAGCACACTGCGGAACACGTTCAGCATTACTATGGTATAGTGTATGAAATCGGACTGCCATATTGAATGTGTAATTTGTGTCGATTGTGCTTAGTATCCGTGACGAAAGAATGCAAAAAAAAAAAATATTTTTGGCGACCGTATTTTTTAGCACAATGGTTGAATTTCATGGTCCCCGACTCAAATCCCTGTGCGGTCTTTCTTAGGTAAGCTAGGAGTCTCCTTAATTTGGATTTCACGTTAAACTGTAGGTCCATTCACGACAGTGATGGAATACGCGGCAAGTTGAAACAGTCAGCGATCTTAAAAAAATCCGAAATTACTTTATTTACGAGGGCCGGTATATTAAAAACCCTATCAACTGGAACTTTGATAGATTTCTCACAGCTACAATATTGTTGTAAAAATCTGTGCGAATTTTTTGAGTAAATATTTAGCAGTAATCCCTTGCGGAACTTTCGCACATGGAAAAATTCCCTTCCCCTAACGCCATTAAAAATTCAGACTTTTGTCGCATTATTGAAATTTCATATTCAGCATACGCACAAAAAAGCGACGAAAGTTTATTATATCAACCTGTTTAAGAATTTACAATACCTTTTTGTATACAACTTCATAATGTAATCATCCAAAGCGTTTTGTTTATAATTTTCGGTAAATGGCACAAAAATATAGATTGAAAAGGCTGCATTGAGTTGTTCATGAAAAAATCAAGGGTTTCCAAGTATAATTCAGTTCGTTGGTGAGGAAGCTTATATTGCGAACTCTTGGTAACCCCTAAAGCTGCAAGTGCTGAAGCAACTATTGTGCGCGGCGGGTTGCGTCTCATCCACGTAGTTGCTGCTGTGAGGTAAATGGTGTACCTATCTGCCGTGGACCAAGTTTTAACTTAAATTTTAAGCAAACAATCTGTTTTAACGGATATTGAGTGTATGTTATGTCAGAATTAGGTAAAAGTCCAATACACTGATAGCTTATTCGTCGCTGTAGACGTTGTATTAGCTGAGAAAAAGAGTTTTTAACAATATAAATCGTATTTGGGGTACTCTATGGCCATATTACTCAAACCGGCTTCCAGTAGAACTTAGGGCAGATTTCCCATAAGTTCATTAGTTTTCTCTGAACGGTATGAATGGCGTCGCATTGTGTTCAGTGATAAATCGCAGTTCTGCACTATCATGTATGACCATCGTCGGCGAGTGTGGTGGACACCTGGGAAGAGGTCCTATTATTCCATTGTTTTTGAGAGTCACAGCGGTGTTACTCCTGGCTTCATAGTGTTATGAACCATCGAGTATAACGTCACGTCACGGCTGGTAGTGATTGAGGTAACTCTGACATCACAACGGTATGTCACGGATATCCTCCTTCCTCATGTGTTACCTCTCACGCGACAGTATCAAGAGGACAATGCTCGTCCACACACGGCGCGTGTCTCTATTAAGCGATGAGGTACTCCCGTGCCCAGTAAGATCCCCAGATCATTCCCCGTTTGAACATATGTGTGGGACCAGCTTTGACGTCAACTCCGTCCCAGAATATCAAGGACCAGTTACAACAGGTGTGTTCAGCTTGCCTCAGGAGAGGATACAACGGCTCTATGACAGCCTTCACAACCGAATCAGTGCATCCAGGACAGAGGGGATGCAATGACACACTGACAAGTGGGATCACACTGCCAAGTTCTTCGTAAATCTGACTCGGTTTTATAATCACTGATTTCGTTTCTTTCCCCCCCCCCCTTTTTTTTTTTTTGCAGGCAGTGTATTCTCTTTAGAGCTTAGTCTTTGTGGCTGTTATCTGTGTAGTTCATCTTTCGAACGTAATCGATGCTCTCTTGCGGATAAGATGGTGTTTAACAATAATTGCAGAAAAATTAATCAGTTGTGATTTGCTGGACAGCTTGCGTTCAAGTGGTACATATCTCGTAGTTTTGCGTAGGTTTTTCTTCATTCTTGCCCTGTTGAAGTTCCGCGTAATGCCGTTTATCTATCGTACGACCTACCTGCAAAAGTTGTATCCACTGAATTGTCATTACTACATGAACCTAGATTATACCTTTTCACCCTTTCCTCTCAAGGTCAAATGTGATTCTGTTTGGATCGTATAACGATAAATCAGTCTTTCTTTTCCTGTTATGACGTATTTGGAACCATTGTATACAGTCACCAATTTAATTCGGCAATCGCCATTAATTCCTTTATCCCCATACGGATCATGGTGGGTGAGTGGTTAACGCTCTGGCCTCGCATTCGGGAGGACGCGGGTTCGAATCCCCGTCCGGGCATCCAGATTTGGGTTTTCCATGGTTTCCCCAAATCACTCCAGACGAATGCCGGGATGCTTCCTTCAAAAGGCCATGGCCGAATTCCTTCCCATTCCTTGCCCCCATCCTTTTCAGTCTCTAAAGACTTCGCTGTTGAGAGACGTAAACCAGTTAAAAAAAAATGTCTTCAGCGGCTTTGATGCTTTTTTTCGAAACATTTGAAACAGTCATAAAAACCTACATTTCTGCTAGCAAATCCGTCAGAACCTTTCTGTATATTCCAAACATCACTGCATTCTGTTTTATGTTTCTGTAAAATTTAACGAAAACCTTAGTTTCATTGTTTCCATAGTCCAGAAATCGCAGACTACACTAGAAGATCTTTGTTTTTACCCGAGGCATTTGCAAAGCGCAAGGAAAGGTCGCGGATTGGGTCATAGTGGTTGGAAGCAGGTGGCAATAGCAAGGAACCAGTAGAAGGCTATTGTCTTGGAACATGAACGTACCTAGCAAAGTCGTTACGGATCAGCATTGTGGGAAGAGGTCTTCAAGGCTTAAATATTCTACGGGGTGGGAAAATCAGCTTTGTCGTGAAAATAAATGCGAGTTCAAATACAAGTAATACGGCTGAAAATTGTCAGACATGTTACAAACACGTATGTGTATTTCGTGGGTTCGTATACGTCCAACTCTCGAAATTGAAATAAAAAAATTGACGAATAGATAATACATCTGTAAAAGAGAAGCTACAAATGACAAATTTGCCAAAAATGGTAGTAATGTTTAGGTGAAATTATAAAAAGAAGTATTCCTCGGGGAAAAAATTGCATTTACAAAATCTGGTTTCTAGTCCGATATTAACTGACAATTGATACAGTTTAACTACCTGAAACGCATAAACTATTTCTGACCATATCACATGATTTTTAAAAAAAAATTTGGCAGGCCTATATTTTGCACAAAATATATTACGATCGTAGGTCTGTCGCTCCGTCTGTTACGTTTTTACGATTAAACGCCTAAACCGATATTGATGAAATTTGGCAGCAAAGTACTGTGTATTGTTAGGAAAGACATAGGATATTTTTTTCCGGAATAAACTACATATTTTCTCATGAAATTTTGAAAATAAACCGAACGGTGATAAACAGATGGGTAGCGTGTGTAAGTCTATATGCTGTTACGAGGCGTATTTTTTAAGTAAGTACCGTTTTGTCACACCGTGGCTGCAGCGCTACGGTCGGCGTTCCGCGCATGCGCACTGGGTACCTGCATCTCTTGTCTACGCACTGACGCCATTACAGTCTAAATCTTCCTTGTTTATGTTGTTCACTGAGTGTTTAAGATGCCTCCGATAATCGTGAGTCCCGCCGACTGTGAAGTACGGGCTGTTATAACATTTCTTTGTGCTAAAACCCTAAAACCGATCGATATTCATCGTGAGATCTGTGCAGTTTACGGACAAAACATTATGAGTGATGGAATGGTGAGAAAGTGGGTGAGAGCATTTAAAGATGGCCGCACAAATGTGCATGATGAACAACTGAGTGGGCGTCCTTCTGTCGTTAATGAAAGTTTGGTGCAGAAAGTGGACAATAAGGTGAGAGAAAACAGACGCTTTACGATTTCCTCCTTGTGTGATGACTTTCCTAATGTTTCTTGTAGTGTTTTGTATGGCATTGTGACCGAGCACTTGAATTACCGAAAATTGTGCTCACGTTGGGTACCGAAAATGTTAACGGATGTGCACAAAACCAAACGTTTAGGCAGTGCATTGACTTTCCTTGAGCGGTACCACAACGATGGTGATGACTTCTTAAGCCAAATTGTTACGGGCGATGAGACATGGGTGGCCTACGTCACACTTGAATCAAAGCAACAGTCCATGGAATGGCGGCATTCAGATTCACCCAAAAAAGTGAAGTTCAAGCAAACGATTTCTGCCCGGAAAATCATGTGCACAGTTTTTGGGACAGAAAAGGAGTATTGCTTGTGGAATTTCTGCCTCTTAATGAGACAATCAATGCAGCAGTCCAAATAGTTGTGATGCAGTGGTTAACAAGTCAGGCGGCAGACTTCTATGAGGAGGGTTTTCAAAAACTTGTACTACGTTATGACAAGTGCCTCAATATTGAAGGGAATTATATAGAAAAGTAGAGTAAGGTACAGGCTTTCATGTAAAAATAAAATTATTGATATATATTTGCACGTCTTTTTTTTAATTTCAAAACGTTACTTATTTAAAAAAACATGCCTCGTACATCGGTCAAACAGGCTTCATTTCTCTCTCAATCAATTTTTGTATATGTTCATAAATTCTATATCCAGACACAACTTATTATATGCTACATATGTATATTTGCAGACTATTATTTTGTATTCACCTGAAAGTACAGCAAAACCAAAAACGTAGTGTAAAAAGCGGTATTAACATAACATCTTCCCAGAAAGAGACACAATTTTAAAAACCAAACAAAAATCTTCCTTAGGAACTGTAGTTAGGTAGTAACTTACACTTTTCTATTTCGAATTCTTCCGATAAAATTTTAAGTCCACGCTTACGAGGTCCCGGATAAGGGGTGGTTGCATGTAATATGGCAAAAGCCTGTACGAAATTCGAGGCTTATTAAAAAAATATGGTTTTATAGCAGTTTCGCGTTTATAGCAAAGTTTTTTTTTTTGTAGTGTTTGTTCACCGTCTGTACGCGTTCTTCTTTGGTTGTAGCGCGCTGGGTTGGTAGCGCTGCTAGCGCATTTGGCGGCGATGACAGAAGCTTCGTGAGTGGTTGCTAGTTGTCGGTATTTTTCGGGGACTTTCGTGGCTGTGAGGTTGGCAGCAGTGGACGACATGCTGCAGCACTTGTTCCACTCGCTGCAGAGGGCGCAGTCCGAAGAGTTGTCTGACGATAATCACCACCACCACCAACAACAACAACAGCATCACCATCACAGCTACAACTACCACCAGTTGTTTGGACACCGCAAGAAGGTACTGGCGCCTTGTAGTTTGAAAACCAAACTGGCTTCCCTGTACTGCAGTGTTGCGGCATGCGCGCGCTTAGGGGCGAATGTGTCTGCGGCAGAAATACTGCTTCCGAATTCCATCTTTTTTCTTAAGCTTTTTTGTAACATAGTGATTTGCCTCAGTAATATGCTAGTTCGATTTCTGCATTTTACAGTACGGGAAGAATTAACGTTATCGGTACTGTCCAGTTAAAAATTCCCTTGAATGTTCCTCATAACTTCACGAAAGGATAAAACTTTCATAAAATTCCATAATAATTTTTTCTTTCCTCCGATCTTATCATTAGTGTCTAACTCACAATACTTTAGCAAAAATTATTTTGCACCAAACACGAAATAGCATCCCGTTAATTTTTCTATATTCCGATTAAAGAATAGTACTAATGCACCAATTGTGTTCCATTGATTAAATTCAGTATTTTAACGTAGTTCGTTGACAACTTATTTCCCCCGACTTATCATTAGGTGGATTACAACAATCTGAAAGGCTACTCTTTCGATCCGAGTTACAAATTCATTTTGGTTAAAAAAAAATGTGAAGGCGTTTAACGCAGTATTATTTCGCTATTCTTATCTCTCATTCACACTTTATCATGAATTGCATATTGCGGCTTGCAGCAACGTTGAAGATTATTTCTTTGATTCTACGCCATAAATTTCTAGACCGACGGAAAGGATATCTATTAAACATCGTATTTTTCTAATCTTATCTTCTCTTCTCTTCTAAGTCTTCGCGGCTGCTGTTTTAAAAGATATAAGAAGCAGCTCCGAACGAGATCTTGTTTGCCGAATCTTATCGTCACTGTTTTAAGTACCTATGTTAGGCTACATTTTGATTATATCTTAAACCGGTAACAACAGACTTGGCTGAAAGATCTGAAAATTGCTGAAATGTTACAACAAAATTAAACTCAACTGGTAAAACGACGCGAATTTCACATCCGACCACAAATAATAAATACCTTTCTATTCGCACCGAGCTTGGTGGGTGAGTGGTAACGCTCTGGCCTCGCATTCGGGAGGACGCGGGTTCGAATCCCCGTCCGGGCATCCAGATTTGGGTTTCCATGTTTTCCCCGTATCACTCTAGACAAATGCGGCGATGGTCCCTTCAAAAGGAAATAGTCGAATTCCTTCCCGTTCCTTGCCCCCAGTCCTTTCCCGCCTCTAATGATCTCGACGTCGACGAGGCGTAAAGCTATTAAAAATAATTCTTTTATTTAAACTAATCAAAGCATCCCAGCATATTGTTTAAATGGTAATCCCCGTTTCGTTCATTAATGTTCTTTCAGTATTTCGCTTCAGTGTTTCACATCAGATGGTTGAATAAATTGGAATAAAACAAATAGACTTAGGGTTTTCCTTTTATCAAAATTTCCTTCAAAGCAAAATATTCATAATGCATTTCTGCTCAGGTTTGCGATATTGGACTATACACACTTCTTCCAGGCACACAAATGACAAAGCGAAACACATTACAATAATACCTTGCTGCGGCAGCTTTGCCAACGCTCTCAAATATAAAACGCTGTCAAAAAGATAGTTCCCCTGTCAACATCCCTTCTTCTTAGCTACAAACTTAACTGGGCAGGACACATAGGACAGGTGGTAGGAAAAGGTTTCAAAGTTCTGCACTTGTTGGAGAGAGTGATGAGGGGATGTACGAGAGAAGTAAAGGAATTGGGTTACAAAACTTTGGTCAGACCATTGCTCGAATATGGTAGTGTAGTATGGGACCCACATTTTGAGTACCAAATACAGGAGTTGGAGAGGGTGCAAAAAAGGGCTGCTAGATTTGTTTCTGGAAATTATGGCAGAATGCAATCAGTGACGGATATGATAAAGGAGCTGGAATGGGATTCATTGCAAGACAGGAGGAGGATGAGGAGGGTCATGGGAGTGTACAGGGCGTATACTGGCGATGAGGCATGGAAAGATATTGCAATAGGTATGAAAAGTAGTGCATGGAAGGGAAAAGATGACCATGACCACAAGCTGGCACTCGATTTCAGGCACAAGGGTGTAGGAAGATTCTCTTTTTTAGGTAAGCGTGTCAGGGATTGGAATGAGTTACCAAGAGAAATGATGAATAATTTACCGAAAACTTTGAAAGAATTTAAAGATAAAATTTATAGAGGGCAAATGTAGGTGGGTGCAGGATAGGGGGAAGATGGGTGTGTAGGGAAATTGCCACCGGAGCATGCGCTCCATTGCAATTAAATTAAATTAAATTAAACTAGTGCAAAGCATACTGCGATGAATAAGCTATTATTGCATAGGATTTGTTGCCGACTTGTGACGTTGCATACTCGGTTTATGTTAAACTCATTGTTTGTTTAAAATTTAAGAACAGCTTTTGCGATGCGCGGCCAAGAAGTCAGAGAGAAATGAATATGAGACACTACACGTCAGAGGTAATATTCGTTCTGTCTTTAGAAAATACAGTTAAGGAAATGGAAGTATGGCATAAATGTTCTAGGAGAAAAACAACATGAAGGTGGAAAAATACGTAACCGGCAAAGGTGAATAAAACGTTGAGAAACTTATGTGGAGTTATCTATCCCTTTTTTTTTCGGCACCAACCAAAAACTACTAAACAATGGAAGAACAGGCGGCAGGGACTCGTTTTACCTAACCGCAACGCAACCCGTCACACACAACATTCGGTTTGGTAGTGTCAGCTTTAGGGGATAGATGATTTACTTCCTATATTAAACAATTATGTTGTATCAACTACCGAAACTGACAGACAAACAAATTAAAAATGATTGCATTCTGACAGTAAATATTGTATACAAGGAGGTATTGTAAATAAATCAACATAAAAAAACACCAATCAAAAACTACTAAACAATGAAAGAACAGGCGTCAGGGACTCGTTTTACCTAACCGCAACGCAACCCGCCACACACAACATTCGGTTTGGTAGTGGCAGCTTTAGGGGATAGATGATTTACTTCCTATATTAAACAATTATGTTGTATGAACTACCGAAACTGACAGACAAACAAATTAAAAATGATTGCATTCTGACAGTAAATATTGTATACAAGGAGGTATTGTAAATAAATCAACATAAAAAAACACCAACCAAAAACTACTAAACAATGGAAGAACAGGCGGCAGGGACTCGTTTTACCTAACCGCAACGCAACCCGCCACACACAACATTCGGTTTGGTAGTGGCAGCTTTAGGGGATAGATGATTTACTTCCTATATTAAACAATTATGTTGTATCAACTACCGAAACTGACAGACAAACAAATTAAAAATGATTGCATTCTGACAGTAAATATTGTATACAAGGAGGTATTGTAAATAAATCAACATAAAAAAACACCAATCAAAAACTACTAAACAATGGAAGAACAGGCGGCAGGGACTCGTTTTACCTAATCGCAACGCAACCCGCCACACACAACATTCGGTTTGGTAGTGGCAGCTTTAGGGGATAGATGATTTACTTCCTATATTAAACAATTATGTTGTATGAACTACCGAAACTGACAGACAAACAAATTAAAAATGATTGCATTCTGACAGTAAATATTGTATACAAGGAGGTATTGTAAATAAATCAACATAAAAAAACACCAACCAAAAACTACTAAACAATGGAAAAACAGGCGGCAGGGACTCGTTTTACCTAATCGCAACGCAACCCGCCACACACAACATTCGGTTTGGTAGTGGCAGCTTTAGGGGATAGATGATTTACTTCCTATATTAAACAATTATGTTGTATCAACTACCGAAACTGACAGACAAAAAAATTAAAAATGATTGCATTCTGACAGTAAATATTGTATACAAGGAGGTATTGTAAATAAATCAACATAAAAAAACACCAACCAAAAACTACTAAACAATGGAAGAACAGGCGGCAGGGACTCGTTTTACCTAATCGCAACGCAACCCGCCACACACAACATTCGGTTTGGTAGTGGCAGCTTTAGGGGATAGATGATTTACTTCCTATATTAAACAATTATGTTGTATCAACTACCGAAACTGACAGACAAACAAATTAAAAATGATTGCATTCTGACAGTAAATATTGTATACAAGGAGGTATTGTAAATAAATCAACATAAAAAAACACCAACCAAAAACTACTAAACAATGGAAGAACAGGCGGCAGGGACTCGTTTTACCTAATCGCAACGCAACCCGCCACACACAACATTCGGTTTGGTAGTGGCAGCTTTAGGGGATAGATGATTTACTTCCTATATTAAACAATTATGTTGTATCAACTACCGAAACTGACAGACAAACAAATTAAAAATGATTGCATTCTGACAGTAAATATTGTATACAAGGAGGTATTGTAAATAAATCAACATAAAAAAACACCAACCAAAAACTACTAAACAATGGAAGAACAGGCGGCAGGGACTCGTTTTACCTAATCGCAACGCAACCCGCCACACACAACATTCGGTTTGGTAGTGGCAGCTTTAGGGGATAGATGATTTACTTCCTATATTAAACAATTATGTTGTATCAACTACCGAAACTGACAGACAAAAAAATTAAAAATGATTGCATTCTGACAGTAAATATTGTATACAAGGAGGTATTGTAAATAAATCAACATAAAAAAACACCAACCAAAAACTACTAAACAATGGAAGAACAGGCGGCAGGGACTCGTTTTACCTAATCGCAACGCAACCCGCCACACACAACATTCGGTTTGGTAGTGGCAGCTTTAGGGGATAGATGATTTACTTCCTATATTAAACAATTATGTTGTATCAACTACCGAAACTGACAGACAAAAAAATTAAAAATGATTGCATTCTGACAGTAAATATTGTATACAAGGAGGTATTGTAAATAAATCAACATAAAAAAACACCAACCAAAAACTACTAAACAATGGAAGAACAGGCGGCAGGGACTCGTTTTACCTAATCGCAACGCAACCCGCCACACACAACATTCGGTTTGGTAGTGGCAGCTTTAGGGGATAGATGATTTACTTCCTATATTAAACAATTATGTTGTATCAACTACCGAAACTGACAGACAAACAAATTAAAAATGATTGCATTCGGACAGTAAATATTGTATGCGAAGAGGTATTATAAATAAATCCACATAAAAACACCATTTGCTATTGTTTGTATACTACTTTTTGAGTATTTTATTTCAGTGATCCAAAAAAAGGCCGAATCGTTTTTATTATTATTATGGAAAGAGCAAGGTTGAACCGAGCGTGGTGGGTGAGTGGTTAACGCTCTGGCCTCGCATTCGGGAGGACGCGGGTTCGAATCCCCGTCCGGACATCCAGATTTACGTTTTCCAATCTTTCCCCAGGTAACTCCATGAAAATTCCGGGATGGTTCCTTCAAAAGGCCATGTCCAAATTTCTTCCCGCTCCTTTCCCTCCCACCTTTCTAATAACCTAGACGTCAACGAGGCAATGCTAAACGAGGGAAGTTTTTAGCGTGTTAACTAGTAAGTAAAAACAGATTATGATTTGGATCTCTAGTTGCAGGTGAATCAACGCAATTGAGTACGACTCATATTTTAAGTGAAATTTGTAATATTTCAAACTCTGAAATCTCCGTAAAATCTGGTTCAGTGGTTTTCAAGTTAGGTTAGATTATGCTTAAAGAATGAAAACTGTGAAACTGTTTAGTAGTTTTTCTTTGGTGCCGGATAAAAAAACAGTATAGATAAGCTCACGTACGTCTCCTAACGTTTTATTTACCTTTGCCGTTTACGTTTTTTCATCTCCATATTGTTTTCCTCCTCGTGCCTTTATGCCACACTCCCATTTCCTTGATTGCGTTTTCTGACACAGAATGAATATTACCTGCGACGTATAGCCTCTTATAATTATCTCTGACTTCTTGGCTGTGCGTCGCAAAAGCTGTTTCTGGCATTGACTCAGAAAAAAAGACGTGATCTTAATCTACTCTTGGATTCACTCCAATCAGTATGGAGGGATTTGTCCGCGGGATAATTTAACCTAACTGACCGGTTGTTGGTTTGGCAACTGCCTGGAACGTCATAAATCAGGTCTTCAGTTTGGGGCTACAATAAAAAGTAGTGAGGTATCCTCTTATATAAAATGCTAATCTGGAGACTGCGCACGTCGTCTATAGCTATTGGCTAGTGAACGGTCACGTGCCACTCGTCACTCGCGAATCAAGAGCCACCATATTACAATCGTTCCTTCATGTTGCTTTTTGTTTATTTACGACAACTAGACGCAGAACTTGATGTAAGGGAAAAGGTATTCGATGTATACGATATATTATCTGTATCAGTTATAAGAACTATGTTAAACCATAACCTAAGATTTTTTTGGCAGAAGATAAGAAACAATGAAGTTTATTAGAAACTCAGAGAAAGTTTACACGAAACTTACGTAATCGCGAACTGTATCAGCGAAAAAAATAACAGTTATCCGTTTTCGAAATTATAGTCTCTGTCATTTAAAGTAAAATGTATTTATTTAAATAAAATCCATCCAAATATTCTCATAATCTAAGCAGAGTAACGTACTCATGTCATTCTTATTCGCTTTTCCTTACAAGCTTTTCCGGAATAAATTGCTACTAAATGAGATACCCTTAGTTTTTGATACACGTTTTAGCTATTAAATGAGATTTTAGTTTACCTTTTTATGTAGATTTAAATCATCAAGTATATGACTACGTATACGCGATGTGAAACTCATTTTATTAATCGCAATTCAACAATGATATTCTTGCCGCAAAATAATAGCCACCAGAGATATTAGAAATTAGAAGTTATGTTCATAGTTTAATACACACGCAAGTGCTATGAAATTAATTGCCATAATACAGTTATAAACTTTGCTTTTCGTAGCATTTTATTCATAAAAAAAATGTGGAAAAATATTTCGTCTTAATAAACGTGGAATTACGACTACTTTTCAGTAACATGTCGCTAATAAAAGTGACGTTTAAGAAACTTAAATTTATCATGGTATCTGCTATTGGTAATCAATTGCGAGAATAACCTAGTTTCTGCTAAATACTCTGGCCGCTGTTAATATACCAACGATGGCCGAGCATTCAGTGACGTCATCTGTTTCCAATTTTGCAGTTGCTTAGCTATAAAATTGCAGTTATAACTTAGAGTTTCTACTAATATCTCTGGCCGAAGTTGATATGCCAACGACGACCTGGCGTTCAGTGACGTCACCTCCAGCCAATTTTGCAGTTGCTTAGCTATAAAATTGCTCTCATAACCTAGCAACATCTGTGGCCGCTGTTGATCTGCCAAATAAGGCCGGGCATTCGGTGACGTTATCTCTAGCCAATTTTGCAGTTGCTTAGCTATAAAATTGCAGTAACATTTCTGGCCTAGTGTTTTTACTAATATATATGGCCGCTGTCAATATGACAACAAAACCGGGCATTCGGTGACGTCACCACCAGCCAATTTTGCAGTTGCTTAGCTATAAAATTGCTCTCATAACCTAGCAACATCTGTGGCCGCTGTTGATCTGCCAACGAAGGACGGGCTTTCGGTGGCGGCATCATCTCCAGCCAGTTTTGCAGTTGCTTAACTATAAAATTGCAGTAACATTTCTGGCCTAGTGTTTTTACTAATATGTATGGCCGCTGTCAATATGACAACAAAACCGGGCATTCGGTGACGTCACCACCAGCCAATTTTGCAGTTGCTTAGCTATAAAATTGCTCTTATAACCTAGCAACATCTGTGGCCGCTGTTGATCTGCCAAATAAGGCCGGGCATTCGGTGACGTTATCTCTAGCCAATTTTGCAGTTGCTTAGCTATAAAATTGCAGTAACATTTCTGGCCTAGTGTTTTTACTAATATGTATGGCCGCTGTCAATATGACAACGAAACCGGGCATTCGGTGACGTCACCACCAGCCAATTTTGCAGTTGCTTAGCTATAAAATTGCTCTCATAACCTAGCAACATCTGTGGCCGCTGTTGATCTGCCAAATAAGGCCGGGCATTTGGTGACGTTATCTCTAGCCAATTTTGCAGTTGCTTAGCTATAAAATTGCAGTAACATTTCTGGCCTAGTGTTTTTACTAATATGTATGGCCGCTGTCAATATGCCAACGAAACCGGGCATTCGGTGACGTTATCTCTAGCCAATTTTACAGTTGCTTAGCTATAAAATTGTTCTCACAACCTCGAATTTCAACATCATCTGTGGCCGCTGCTGATCTGCCAACAAAGGCCGGGCTTTCGGTGACATGATCTGCAGCAGTTTTGCAATTGCTTGGCTATAAAATTTCTCTCATAACCTCGAATTTCTAGTAAAATCTCTGGCCTCTGTTAATATGCCAACGAATGTCGGGCTTTCTGTTACGTCATCTTCTGCCAATAGCTATCGAGGTGTGTGCACAGTGAGCCTGCTAAATTACATAGCAGACGGTGACGGTAGAGGCAAGACGCAGAAGGAGATTGCGTTCCGGGTGACGAACTGGCCCGGCTCTCGATTGAGATCGATCTCGTCTCCGTAATTGGTAAACGAGCCGTAATGGGAGCTGTTAATTAGATTCCCGACCCGGCGGTCGCTTGGCAACTCTCGTCTTATTGGCGGCAGGGACTAGCAGAACACTGCCGGGGCAAGACCTAAATTTTATGTGGGCGAGATAAGTTTTGCGAGGCCGTCTGGTGACGCAAGAGCACGGGATTTATTAAGTTTTTTTTAATAAAAAACTGTAAAATTTTTATTAATAAATTCGATCATCTTTACTGTAACTAACATTATTAATTAATAACTAACGGTAAAGAATTAAAAAAAAAACAGAAATTTCCTGCTTTTAGCATTACTGAACTCCAAACTTATTATATCGTAACCCAGTTTAGAAGCTACATATAGCCTACCTCAACTGATAATTCTGTCAAAGTCTGTGGTGACCTATTTTACGACCTCAACTGGTATTATTGCCAAAGTCTTTGGTGACCTATTTCCTATTTTACCACCTCGATTGGTAATACTGTCAAAGCCTTTGGTGCCCTATTTTACTTCGAAAATAATTTTCTATTAATTTTAAAAACTGCACTATTTACGCCTACCGTTTTTGCACCACTGTTAACATTGATTACGACCGTTTTGAATACCTAGTCAATTTTTTTCTAACTTTTCCAGTATTGCCTAATAATATTTTGCCTCATTTTCCCTACGAAATAGTTCACTGGTTTTTAACATAGATGTCATCAATTCAATTTGAATGTCGTGGCTTAGATAATGATGTGTAAGTTGTTTTGTGATTAGTGTGTTTCATGTAAGATCATATTTAGAAATCAATTTAAACAAATATATGAACTTACCGGAATTTCCGCTGTCGTCACCAATCTTAAAGGATTCTCTGCGACCTCTAAATGTCAGCTTATGAGTGGGTAACGAATTAATGGTTCCAATTAATCTTTTGAGATTCAGGAATTAGCCTGTTATATTGCTTTTCATGCGTTATATCCTTTTCTAATATCATCCATTGAAACATAAATGCCATATGTTCTTTAGTATTCCCGTGTCTTTGTAAGATGTCACTTAAGTGTTTCCAACCACAGCACCTTCTTTATTACATCTGAGTTCGTGAATTGCCAAATAGTCTACAAGGAAAACAGAACACTTTATTTTGAAATTTTGAATAAACCAACCAACGACGGTGTTGAGATTTGCCATTATTTAGTTTTCTTGAGAAATGTCGCCCACGCCTTACCCCGCTTCCGTAGCAGAACATACCTACACCGTCTATACAGGGTGTTACAAAAAGGTACGGCCAAACTTTCAGGAAACATTCCTCACACACAAACAAAGAAAATATGTTATGTGGACATGTGTCCGGAAACGCTTACTTTCCATGTTAGAGCTCATTTTATTACTTCTCTTCAAATCACATTAAATATGGAATGGAAACACACAGCAACAGAACGTACCAGCGTGACTTCAAACACTTTGTTACAGGAAATGTTCAAAATGTCCTCCGTTAGCGAGGATACATGCATCCACCCTCCGTCGCATGGAATCCCTGATGCGCTGATGCAGCCCTGGAGAATGGCGTATTGTATCACAGCCGTCCACAATATGAGCTCTAACATGGAAAGTAAGCGTTTCCGGACTCATGTCCACATAACATATTTGCTTTCTTTGTGTGTGAGGAATGTTTCCTGAAAGTTTGGCCGTACCTTTTTGTAACACCCTTTATATGAATGACTTTTGACAATGTTTTGGGTGCAGGATAGTTTTCGGTCGGGGTAATTTTTAGCGACAAGAAGTGAAACTTCTACGTATTTTGTTTTTCTGTGTATTCTTCAATGTGTCTTTCGCACTTCTTTCGTAAATGAGCGAATCAATCTTTATTGAATTTCTGTAGCAAATAATAACTTTATTTAAGTCATTGTAAATATGATTAAAAAATTAAAGCACACTTGGCTAGATCATATAATGTTTAATCTAACCTTAGTCTGTATTTTGGGTTAAGATCTATTATATCGGAGAACTCCTTTCACCAAATTATTTGATAACCGTTCTTACAGTCAGTTTTCGTCAGTAATTAACTTATATACAGGGTGATTCACGAAAATATGCAAATATTTTAATATTTATATGGACAGGACTTGTAAAATACACCCAACACTCACCTTAGCTGAAGGAAGGAGGACACCAGCAACACAAAACAACACACAAACACAGAAGAAACAATATTTCGGGTTAAACTCTTTTTCGAATAAAAACGTTCATATAAACATAGGTCCGCAAATATTTAGTTACGGCGAATAAAAGATTTTATCTGAAATTTAGCAACCTTGCTAATATGAAGCAATCGCAAAAATTGTACGAGATTACAGTAAAGCACGATTTCCATTTATTTTGTTGTTATTGATCTGGTAAATGTAGTAAAACAAGTGCCAGACGTGTATCTGCAGCAGTTTTCCAGAAATTACAGAGATTAACTTTATTTCCATCATTTACCAAAATAAAATTCTCTACAACTTCTGTTGAAAACTTCATGCCATGGTCTGGAATAAAAAAAATTGGTCCAAGTAGTTAATAAATTACAAATTTTCCCAGATTATTTCTTTTCTTCTCTGGAATTTCTGGAAAACTACTGCAGATACACGTCTGGGACCTGTTTTACTACATTAACCAGATCAATAACAACAAAATAAATGGAAATCGTGCTTTACTGTAACCTCGTACAGTTTTGCGATGGCTTCATATTAGCGAGGTTGCTGAATTTCAGGCAGAAACTTTTATTAGCCGTAACTCCGTAACTAAACATTTGCGGACCTATATTTACGTGAACGGTTTTCTTTAGTTATACTTGTAGAATAACATATTAAAATATTTGCATATCTTCGTGAATCACCCTGTATATAGCGTGAAATCAAAACCCAGGACGACTACGCTTTGTTACAAGACGATATTATGAAAATAATTGCGTGGTGTAAAGATTGGCAGTTGGAGTTAAACGCTAAAAAGTGCCGAGTAATGCATGTAAGTAAAAAGGTGACACCATTTAGCTTTGAATATACTATTAATGGCACTGTCTTTAGAACGGTAGATTCCGCTAAATACCTAGGAGTAACAATTCGTAATAATTTGTCATGGAATGAGCATATCGAGAATGTAATTGGGAAAGCAAATCGTATGCTTCAATTTCTAGGTCGTAATTTAAAACATTGCTCTCCGGAAGTTAAATCGATTGTGTACAAGTCACTAGTGCGTCCTCACTTAGAATATTGTTGTTCTGTATGCGGCCCCCATCAAAAGGGATTAATGGAGGCATTAGAGATGGTCCAAAGAAGAGCCGCCCGATTCGTGACAGGTATATATAGTTGGAGGGAAAGCGTAAGTGCGATGTTGAAGGAGTAGGTTGGGAAGACCTGGAACACCGAAGGCGTTGCTCTCGACAGAAGCTAATTGAAAAATTCACGACTGACTTATTTGGTAATGACAGCAAACAAATATTACTACCAGCAACATTCATATCTCGGAATGACCGCGAAAATAAGATAAGAGAAATCAGGGCCAGAACCGATTCATTTCTGTACTTCTTTTTGCCACGAGCGATTAGGGAATGGAATAGAAAGGATTTACCGGGCGAGTAAACTTAAAATCCGACAGGAGTAGTTCTGTATATATCTCTCCGGCCATCCTGATCTGGGTTTTCATGGTTTTCCCGGATCACTCCACGCGAATGCTGGGATGGGTCCTCACAATAGCCCATGGGCGCCTCCTGCCATATCCCGTATATCCCTTCCAAACCACTACCCTTTCGGATAGGTGCAATGCACCCTCCGCCACACACTTTTAGTGAATCGCGGAGTAATAATAATAATAAACCCTTCAAAAATGACTGGTTAAACTCACATTTGGGGCTCATAAATACATAAAATAGGAATTAAAAATACTGGTGCATGTCATCGGTATATAAATTATTGTTAATAATTAACTCCTATGCCCGGGAAAAATGACGGCTTGGACACAGATTTCTGGCTTTTTACTTAAATGATTTTTAGAAGCTCAAATAATAGACAGAGAGCTGTTAAGTGTTTTCCGGTAGGTGTTTGAGGCACCGTGAAAATTTTAATAACACTTCTTTCGTAATGTCTAACTACAAAATCGAAGACCTGGCTGAAGGATATTGGGACTTTGACTCATCTTGAATTATTAAATTTGTAAAATTTTATTTGCAAAAAAAAAAAAAAAACTTTGAGGCATTTTGAAATTTTAATACATTCAAATTTAGTATTTAATAAATTAAAAAATAACCAAGCCACGTTTATTAATCGTGTTTTAATTTTTTGCAGGTGGTTTCGAAATTATATTTCATAAATATGGAAAAAGTAACACATTGGGCATGAAAATGGGTCCAACTCAACGCAAACAAATTCTGCAGCAAGCGGTCAATACCGCTACGAAATAATGTCAGCAAAAATTATTACCGCTGACCTGTTTTAATGAGGTGGGTGAATGGTTAACGCTCTGGCCTCGCATTCGGGAGGACGTGGGTTCGAATCCCCGTCCGGGCATCCAGATTTTGGGTTTTCCATGGTTTCCCCAAATCACTCCAGGTGAATGCCGGGATCCTTCCTTTAAAAAGGCCATGGCCGAATTACTTCCCGTTCCTTGTCCCCAGTCACATCCCGCCTCTAATGACCTTAGCCGTCGATGAGGCGTAAAGCCGTAATAAAAAAAAATGGACGGTTCATACAAAATAAAAACATGCTTCTCGTTGTAATGTCTGCTTTCCATTGCTACAAAAATAAGGTTGTTGCACGTATCGACATTAAGCACAAAGATGTTTACCTTAAATTAAATCCATAATTCGGTTACGCTTCTGTAAAGCAGCGGTTTGATTAACGTTTTTCGTTCATTTTAACTTGCTCTATTTCAGAAAACTGGAGAAATAAATATCCAGTTAAAATCTACTTTAACAGAATTTAAAGATTAGTATGTTAGTGTTATCTTTGGTAGGTCTTACAGCACAAAGATGTTTACGTAATTTAAGCATTGCAAAAGCTTACTGCGTTTAATTAACGTAATCCGTTTAATGTTCTTCATTTCAGAGAACTGAAGAAATAAATAACTGAAGTCAAAAAATGAAACAGAATCCAAAGAGTAATAGTAGTGTGATATTTTGTCAATATTTCTTGGAAGGAGTGTTCATCTGATATAGGCCTACAATCTGTGGCGGATATTTCTCACATCTGGAAATGATTATAATTTGTTGCTACGTTCTACATCTACATCCATACTCTGCAAATCACAAAAATTATGGATGGCAGAGGGTGCTAAGCACCAATCCTAATTCTGCGCATTCCAATCCCGAACAGAACGAGGAAAGGAAGAATACATAAAAGCATCAGTACGGCATCTTATTTCTCTAATCTTATCCCTCCGGTCATTGCGACCTAAGTAGGTTGGTGGAAGAAGTATCTCACTGCACTCGTAGGTCATAGACTTTCGCATATTCTCCAATAAATTCAAACGCAAATGACGTCGTCTGTCTTCCAAACGATCCCAGCCCAATCTATGTATCAATTCTGTGACGCTTTCATAAGGGCTGTAACAACAAGTCACGAATCTAGCGGCTCTCCTCTGCACCCTCTCAACTGAGTCAATCAGAACCTTGCGATACGGATCCCAAACTCCACAACAGTAATCCAGGTGCGGACGCACTAGTGTTTTATACGCTATCTCCTTTGTCTGAGCATTACAATTCCTCAAAACACGACCCATGAATCGTAATTTAGAATTAGCCTTGCCTACGACGGAAGTTATGTGCATGTCCCATTTCATGTTGCTTTGTACTATCACCCCCAGATACTTCACGGAATCAACCGTGTCAACAACTGAATTGTTTATTTTGTACTCGTGAGCAAACTGATTCTTCTTGTTACTTATCCGCATTGCCTTGCACGTTTTGCAATTAAGTGTAAGCTGCCACTAACGGCACCATTCGGAAATGGCATCCAAATTCGTCGGTACATACAAGTACATACAATTCTTAAACTTTTGTTAGATGTTAATCTGGATTATAAGCTCTAAAAAATTGAAAACGGTAACAAAATTGCTGCGGTAGATTTTTCGGGATGCCATTTCAAATTCTGAGACATACAAATCTCTCGTACAGATTTATAATAGTATAGATTCCTTTATTTTACTGTATCCCTGCGGTTCATAGTCCGTTTTTTATGTGCCTTTCAATTATTCCAAATTTGAGTTTCATAGGCGGGAAACAGGCTAATTCCGGGATGGTTTCTTCAAAAGGGCATGGCCGAATACTTTCCCATTCCTCGCCTCCAGTGTTTTCCCACTTCCAATAACTTCGAATGTCGATAAGGCGTGCATTATGCAAAATATAGTTTAAGGATTTATACGAATTTGCCCATATTGATAGTTTATGCCAATGGTTATAGCATAGTTTAAAGGCTCTCAGACCAACACCTTTAATGAAATTGTATTTGAAGAATTATTGGTAGCAAGCTGGTAGTTGAGTAAATATGGTTTTGTACATTTTTCTTGCAATTAATTTGTGAATTTGTGTAAATGACATTGTTTTATGGAAAGAAATTATGTAAATACTATTTAACTTGCTAAACGAGAGTAAAGTTTGTGAAACATCGATTAAATGTTTGTAATTCTAAGTATTGATGTAAGCTACGATGTTTAGAGGACGGTTTGCGACTGTTTGGAGTGGTTTATGTTGATAATTTTGTTGTAAATATATTTAATTTTCATTTCTGTGCGTTTCGTAAACATTGTGAATGATTTTGTATTATTTCTGATTGTTTCAATGTGATTTTAATTGTTTAAGTATTGTTACAATTCCAGAAATGTCTGTGGGAAGTCTTTGAATTATTCTGGAATTTTCTGTGAAGCTTATAAAAGCGATCTGCAGATACGAGTTAGTAATAGTTGAGTTTTAATTTTGAAAAGTTTAGTTTTTAAGGTTTTGCAAGTTTGAATCGCTGGGGAATTTATTTACATAGTATCTTCGAATTAAGTCCGATGTCTTTGATAAAAATATAAACAAA
The DNA here is from genome assembly GCA_031002005.1 of Vandiemenella viatica. Taxonomy (NCBI): domain Eukaryota; kingdom Metazoa; phylum Arthropoda; class Insecta; order Orthoptera; family Morabidae; genus Vandiemenella; species Vandiemenella viatica. Next base: position 7,752,684 of record JARYHS010006518.1, read on the forward strand.
CTAGAAAGTGAATCTTCTTGGACCAATCATTTCATTTTAAAACCAGATAACCTATCAATATGATACTTTTTATACCAATCAGTAACATGTTCCCTTTGATACAGAAGACAAAAACTTAAAATAAGGATTTTTTTGTTTTGGGTCTGCACAGAACGAAACTAACCTTCCTGACGTCACGTCATATAGCGATCGTTCATGTTACAGGAAATAAAGATACGTTACGTGAAATATAATTTAAAAAGCGTTCGATGATTTATTCCTGCGCAGTATTGTCTGTGGTTTTAATACTGTTTGGCAGCTCTATCATAACCGTGGCGTCGCAATTTGATGATGGATTCTTGCGTAACTCGATGAAAAAATTTTGAAAGCGAGGAATACATTTTTTTTGATTTATTAGTTATAGATGTAGTTCCTTGTGCCTTTGGCGACGTTTTTCTTCTGGTCCAGGCTGCATTTAAACCTAACCACAACCGGTAGAAAGAAAACAAAACACCCAATGTGCATGTCCGCCGTTTAGTTTCTTGTGGCTTGGTCGATTTGGGTCCAGGCCACATTTCAACGCAACCACCTCAATTTTGAGATACGATATCTCGAGAACCAAGGGAGATATCGAAAAAGTTTACTCTTTACTTTCGTTTTGTCTCGTCTAGTTACATAAGAAACTGTCATCAAATATGACATTGACGAAATTTTTCTTCAGGTCTAGGCCGCATTTTAACGGAACCGCGTCAGATTTGAGACAGTATATGTCGAAAAGTAAGCCAGATATCGAAAAAATTTACTCCTTACTTTCGATTTGTCTCATCGAGACACGTAAGAATCCTTCAACAAATTTGGCTTTGGCCACATTTTGCTTCTGGTCCACTCCGCATTTCAACCTAACCTCTCTTTTGAGACAGTATGGTATATCTTGAGAACTAAGCGAGATATCGAAAAATTTCATCCTACACTTTCGATTTGTATCACCGAGTTACATAAGACCTAATCGGCAAATTTGTCTTTGGCGAAGAATTTTTCTGGTCGATGTCGCATTTCAACATTGCATCTCGAGCACCAAGGCAGATATCAAAAAAATTTACTCCTTACATTCCATCTGTCTCATCGAGTTACCTAAGAATCCGTTATCAAATTTGACTTTGGCGAAATTTTCCTTCTGGACTTGGCTCCATTTTAACCTGAACACACCGAGCGTGGTTGGTGAGTGGTTAACGCTCTGGCCTCGCATTCGGGAGGACGCCGGTTCGAATCCCCGTCCGGGCATCTAGATTTGGGTTTTCCATTGTTTCTTCAAATCACTCCAGGTGAATGTCGGGATGCTTCCTTCAAAAGGGCATCGCCGAATTCTTTCCCGTTCCTTGTCCCCAGTCCTACCCCGTCTCTAATGACCACGACGTCGACGAGGCGTAAAAGAATAATATATATATATATATATATATATATATATAAAACCACATCACCTTTGAGGTTCTAGAAAACTAAGCCAGATATCGAAAAATTTTACTCCTTACTTCCGATTTCTCATCGGGTTCATAAGAATCCATCATCAAATTTGTCATTGGCAAAGTTTTTCTGGTCCATGCCACATTTCAGCCTAACAACCTTTTTTTAGACAGTCAATCTTGAGAACTAAGCGATATATACATATAATATTATTCTTTACTTTCGATTTGTCTCGTCGAGTTACATAAGAATCCACCATCAAATTCGGTTTTGGCGAAATTTTTATTCTGTTACAGGTATAATTTCAACCTAATCACGTCACTTTTGAGACGGTATATTTTGAAAAGTAAGCGAGACATCGAAAGATTTTATTGCTCACTTTGGATTTGTCTCGTCGAGTTACATAAAAACCCATCATCAAATTTGAGTTTGTACAATTTTTCTTCGCTTTTCAACCTAACCTCACTTTTGAGACACTATGGCATATCTTGAGAACTAAGCGAGATATCGAAAAGGTTTATCCCTCACTTTCGATTTGTCTCATCGACTTATATAAGATTTAATCATCAAATTTGGCTTTGGCGAAATTTTTCTTCCGGTACAGACTGCTTTTCGACCATACCACCTCACTTTTGAGACAGTATGCATTGAGAACTAAGCGAGATATCGAAACCGAGCGTTTAAGCTCTGGCTTCGCATTCCGGACGCCGCCGCTTCGAATCCAGATTTGGGTTTTCCATGTTTTCACCAAATCACTTCAGGCTAATGCCGGGATGCTTCCTTCAAAAAGCCATGGCCGAATCCCTTCCCGTTCCTTGTCCCCCATCCCATCCCGCCTCTAATTACCTCGACCAATAGGTAAAAAAAAAAAAAAAGAAATATCGACAAATTTTATACCTCATTTTCGATTTTTCTCGTCGAGTTACATGACGAGTCAATAATCAAATTTTGCTTTGGCGAAATTTTTCTTTTGGTACTGGCTGCATTTCAACATACCCAGCTCACTTTTGAGAAAGTAAAAAAACATGGAATGGAATGAAGATAAATGCAAAGAAGAGTCAGCTTATTAGATACACAAATAAAAAACAAAAGGTTAATTATGAATATAAGGAGGGGAAAGAATTGCTTGCTGAAGACTTGAAATGCAAATATCTTGGAATTACTTTTGATAACAAACTTAACTGGGCAGGATACATAGGACAGGTGGTAGGAAAAGGTTTCAAAGTTCTGCACTTGTTGGAGACAGTGATGAGGGGATGTACGAGAGAAGTCAAGGAATTGGGTTACAAAACTTTGGTCAGACCATTGCTCGAATATGGTAGTGTAGTATGGGACCCTCATTTTACGTATCAAATACAGGAGTTGGAGAGGGTGCAAAGAAGGGCTGCTAGATTTGTTTCTGGAAATTATCGCAGAATGCAATCAGTGACGGATATGATAAAGGAGCTGGAATGGGATTCATTGCAAGACAGGAGGAGGATGAGGAGGGTCATGGGAGTGTACAAGGCATATACTGGCGATGAGGCATGGAAAGATATTGCAGTAGGTATGAAAAGAATCAAGTGGCTGTGATAAAAGTAGAGAATCACGAGAGACATGCATCAGTTAAAAAGGGGTGTGAGACAAGGTTGTAGTCTATCCCCGTTAATATTCAACTTGTATGTAGAAGAAGCAATGAAGAAAATCAAAGAAAAATTTCCATGTGGCATAAGTTTTCAGGGAGAAAAAAATCAGTATGCTACGATTTGCTGACGACATTGTCTTATTAGCAGAGAGGGCTGAGGATATTGAGAAGTTATTGAATGGCATGAACAAAATACTGAAGGAAGAGTTTGGACTGAATAGCCTATAAATCAAAGTAAAACAAAAGTGATGAAATGTAGCAGAAATGACACCAATACTAGCAGATTAAATATAAAAATAGGATCTGATGCAATAGGAGAAGTGAGTGAGTTCTGTTACTTGGGAAGCAAAATTACAACCGATGGCCGAAGCAGGAATGATGTTAAAAGCAGAATAGCACTAGCAAAAAGAGCCTTCATGAAAAAGAGAAACCTTTTAGTTTCAAATATTGATCTAGGAATTAGAAAGAACTTTTTAAAACTCTATGTGTGGAGCACAGCACTTTACGGTAGCGAAACATGGACTTTAGGAATACCGGAAAGAAAGAAACTTGAAGCATTTGAAATGTGGTGCTACAGAAGAATGCTGAAAATTAAGTGGACAGACAAAGTAAGAAATGAACGAGTTTTAGAAATGATGGGAGTAGTATATATATGCCGGTTCTGCGCCCTATAATTATCTCGCCCTGCGGGCCGCTTCCCCTATAATTAGGCGCCACCGCCCTGTAATTATCTACCTGGCTGCCGGCGCCGCTTACCGTCAAGGTCACGCGCCCCGCCCCCTGCGGCCGCTTCCCCTATAATTAGGCGCCACCGGCCTGTCATTATCTTTGTAGGTCACCCGCCCCGCCCCTGCAGGTGTGCAGGTCGCTTCCCCTCCTATATCCAGAACACCCATGCCGGTTCTGTATTAAATAGGTCACGCGCCGCGCCCCCTGCAGCCACGCCGGCGCCTCTCACCGTAATTATCTTTTGTAGGTCACGCGCCCCGCCCCTGCAGCCACGCCGGCGCCTCTCACCGTAATTATCTTTAGTAGGTCACGCGCCCCGCCCCTGCAGCCACGCCGGCGCCTCTCACCGTAATTATCTTTGTAGGTCACCCGCCCCGCCACTGCAGCCACGATGGCGCCGAGGCAGGACACGCGTACGCACACGCGTCGTCCCCTCCTAGTCCAAAATGGAGTTACGTGGTTTATGGACGCACCCTTAGCATAACAAATTTTCAGCTCCCCCTCTACTTGCCACGCATTCGGGAGGACATGAGTTCGTATTCCCCGTCCTACCATCGAATTATTATTATTATTAAATACAATGAGAGACGAAGAAGGGGGAGAGAGAAACTTGGTGCTGGCTTATTCAGTCTTACTCTTCCGAACATGCGATCTTAAAATACTAATTATTCGCTAATTCATCGTAACTACTGAGATAATTAGCATTTTTTCGTAAAGTGCGGTCAACGGTACAAAACCCCCGTCGGTTTAATAAAGCGGGAAGGAATTCTGCATGTTGAAGAAGGGAAATGGCGAAACCTGGTGTCGGCCCATTCAGGCCTAATCTTCCGAAAGATACCAAAAGGTTTAACGTCCCCCTTCAAAGGTAGTTTACTAGAATTCGGTGAGTTTAGTTTTGCGCGAGAAGGAATTCGGCCATAGCCTTTTGAAGGAAGCATCATGGCATTCACCTGGAGTGATTTCAGGAAACCATGGAAAATCCAAATCTGGATGCACGGACGGGGATTCGAACCCGCGTCCCCCGAATGCGCGGCCAGAAACGTTAACCGTTCACCAAAATTTGGGCGGTTGTCTCGCCATAGACATTAGCTAAATGTTCAGCTGACTAAATTTGCATTTTCTCTTCTGAAGAGCTGGACTGAATAAATTTTATATTTGGAAAACTAAATTTTCCGTTCGTCGGAGTGTCAAGAATGTTTGCACTTGGCTTTTATAATGCCACGTTTAGTTGTTGTCGTATCCATGTTTATACACAGAATCTTTGACATTTTTATTTTATTGGTCAGTTGTTGAAGGGACTAATAAAATACGCAGATTTTTACTATTTACATAATATTTAAGCAAAAGAGAGTTAATTCGCTATATACCTGAATTATTTTTGCATTAAACTGAAGCTACATCAACTAGAAGAATGCAATATGGAGCAAATTTACAGCAGCATCCTTCAGAATTCAGGGCCCGAACTTCATCATCGTCCAGTAGCGTTGCAATATCGCGAGAAACATGAGGCTTAAGGTTGCAAGCGCACAGATGATTAAAACTAACTTCTAGAAAGCTAATGGAGTGACATTTCTTGAATTCACGCAGCACTAGACTTCTGGGATTTGAAATGTGGTGCTACAGAAGAATGCTGAAAATTAAGTGGACAGACAAAGTAAGAAATGAATTAGCTTTGGAAATGATGGGCGAGGAAAGAAGTTTGTGGAAGAAGCTTACAGAAGGAAGAGATAGGCTTGTAGGTCATATTTTGAGACATGCTGGAATAGTTAATTTGCTGGTGGAGGGAACAGTCGAAGGTAAGAACTGTAGAGGAAGAAAGGGATTAGAATATATGAAGCAGATAATTGAGGACGTGGGTTGTAGGGGATATGTAGAGATGAAGAGGTTAACACTAGATAGGAAGGGATGGAGGATTACATCAAACCAGTCGAAAGACTAATAACAGCAAAAAAAAATATTCTGATCATTAACTGAAGCTGGTTATCGCTTTCTCAAAATGATTGATCTTAATATTTCGTTGAACGCGATACGTGGAGAAACTTTAGCTATATGAATTTTTTCCGAATTTACATCGTGAGACAACAGAATACACATATCACAGTGTTTTATTAGTGAGCTATGCTTCTAGTAGAACAATGTTATCTAGTAAAAGAAACAATAAGCCTCAAAAAAAAGGAAAAACCACTAAAATAGATTTTGTCTGAAGTATAAACAAACCTGGTTTTGAGTTTAGACCAATCAGCTCTCTTTCGATGATAAACGGTTTCAACAAGTCCAAGTCAGTTTGTTGGAAACAAAACCTTAAAATTCTACTTCGGTTATGATCGTTCGACAATTTAATAGTTTTACTTGAAATTTATACCAAGCGTCTTGCATTTACACACCTTCAAATTCTACATTATCACTGAAATTTCATTTACTGGCTATTAAGAAGGCATCTGCATTGATAGAGGAAGGTTATAATGACACAGTTTTAGAATTATAACCGGTAGGGTTAGAAGATATTAGAGTATAAACCGATTAATGGTATGTTTTCGAAGAACAAAGCTGAAGTATAGTTTCAGAGCAAATAAAATCTCTTGCCGTGATGGGATTCAAAGCGAAAACATTACTATTCCATCTTATTCTTCCAACTACCATTCAGTGTGTTAAAAAATGCTTGTCTTGCCAATATAGTTACTAAGGTTGATTCTTTCTTACAAACTACAAAAGACGCAAATACGTACTACACACCAGTGGATAGAGGAAGGTTTAAAGTTTGTAATTCCTACCTGTTAGTTCCATCGGCTACCGCTAACAGCGCCGCTGTCTGTTACGTGGATATGGCTACGGTAGAAGTCGTTTTGTGCGCTACGTTATGCAAAAAGTAAATCCATTATTGATGTGTAGCGTGCATTCCGTCGTAAGTTCAATGAAGTGTCTCATCGTCATAAACAGATTTACGATTGGAATAACGAATTCGTAGAAGATCGGTGCACAAGCAAAGGGAAAAACCACTGGTCGTCCTCGAATGTCAAATGAAAATGTTTAGCTTATCCAAAGTGCTTTCGAAGAGATTTTCTCAGAAACCCAACAAATGCTGAATGTTTAAAGTAAAACGTTGAAACTTCCTCTTTCCAGTAATGTGTGACATGTATTTGTATATTTCATAGTTTGCAAGAAATAAACATTCAAAATCTGCTCCTGTCTAGAACTTTATTGGGGATGAAACTCTAAATTTTATGAAACAGGCGATATGCCTCAGCACTTAGGTTCTTGATTTCTAGCGCTGAGATACCAGCACTAAACACTGGCGGCAGATAATGGAGTTACCGAAGTTCTAATAACTGATCTTCAAATCCTTAGCCAGGAGCGTAGCAAGTTTAAGGTCCCATATCTGATCTTCACTCTTTAAGTAGTTGGCAGTCAAACGCGTGAAAAATTACATCACCTTACACTGATTTCAAAATGCCTACAGTCGCAATACAGAAATTCACCGAAGATAGCATCCACTAAGTTCTAGATCATGTTAGATCATTCATGAAATTTTTCGTCAGTGCCAGTATACGAGTCTGTTTCGTAGACTAAATGGATCTCGTGTACAACCTCCAAAGGGCACATGTGAATAGTTCTTATCCCGACACATGCGAAAAATGCGGTACAGATCAAAGTTAGTTGGAAAAATTGAAGAATGCATACTTTCTGCAGAAACAGCGGTAACAGATGCATAGCATATTGTCGTATCTAAAAGTTGTCACGAACTGCACCACTCAAGAACAAGCTAGGAAAGGTGCCAAGCACAAACTTCGAAAGTATATACCTTTTAGGACTTACAGAATATTGACAACTTATACATGCACACACCAGTGTCAAGGATCATGAAAATATGCTCGGCCTCACAAATATTGACAGATGTTTCGGAATTTCTTGAGTTAACAGTCTGATCCTCATTCTGTTTCTATTTACCGCATACTTTGACAAGGCGTGTTGTGGGCATTCGCCTGGAGTGATTTCAGGAAACTATGGAAAAAATAACTTAAATCTGGATGGTCGCTTCCCGAATGCGATGCCAGAGTGCTATCGCTCGCCCAACAGTCATCGTCAATCCTCTTATGCACCCCACCTCATAAAATCCCGAAATGTTATGAAAACCGCAAACATAGTGAATACAGGTAAAAATCGCCAAAATTATGTAATATTCGCTCTACGAAAGAAGGTTATAGATTGATATGGTTAGAAGATGACTGAGGATGTACAGTTTCATTAAGAATTCACCATTCCTCAGTTTAGATGTCCTAAATTACTTTATATGGACACAGTTAGCTTGGCAGGTAGAGTTCCATAGTGAAAAGGTTGTCGATGTTATGAAGGACGATGCGAATTGCACCCTGATTGTGGAGTTGCTGGGTTACGGGGCAAAAAAGTGTGCATTCTGGCTCGAGACCGACCCCGAACTGTAACATTGTATTTTTTTTTTATTTTTGCTGAATACCAGTTAACCAGTGGAGATGCTACATTTTGTGCTTAGGTACATCTCTTGTGGTATAAACTCGTAACCTTTCTCCGGAGCAGAGCCTTCGTGGGTGAATCCTCAAAAATTAGACCATACTTTAGGTATGTTTTCAACTAGAGTGAGAAACATCCACTTCATTCATAAATGGTTACAGCTTGGCAGGTAGAGTTCCATAAGTGAAAGGTTGGCTGGTGTTATGAAGGACGAGGCGAATTGCACACCCTGATTGTGGAGTTTGCTGGGTTACGGGGCACAAAATGTGTGCATTCTGGCTTGAGAACCGGGGGGGGGGGGCCGAACCTGTAACATTTTTTTATTTTTTTATTTTTTGCTGGATACCCAGTTTAACCAGTGGAGAGCCTACATTTTTGTGCTTAGGTACATCTCCTTGTGGTAATATAAAACTCGTAACCTTTCTCCGGAGCAGAGCCTTCGTGGGTGAATCCTCAAAAATTAGACCATACTTTAGGTATGTTTTCAACCAGAGTGAGAAACATCCACTTCATTCATAAATGGTTACAACAGCTATCCATTCACCCACATGCATAGAAAACCCTAATCCATATGCCTAGATCAGGATTCAAACCGGTATCCTCCTGAATGAGAGGCCAACACTCTCGGTGAAATTATAGGTGACAAAATTATGAGTGTTTGATTTAAAAGTGACATGTTTACAGCGTCAGCTAATCGTCTCCACAATTTGAGTAGCTGTATGGTGCAAATTGAAATCGACGTTTCACGAAATACGTCTTATACCCGTTGCGTTTTACAAAATAGTCTTCATTTATAATGACAGCCTATATACCTCGTGTTGCTAAGTTTCGCTTCACGCACGTTTAAACTAGCATCAGAGGCCATATTGGTGAACTATGGGACAAGCGGTCTTCCACAAACAAGATTTCACAGGATTACACCCACCACCACTCACCCCGAAAAAGTACTTTATCAAGTTATTTTTCATAAGTCCTTCATCACTTACTAGTCTTAAGACCCAATCGTAATAGACACCAACACTCGATAAGACATAAATTTTTCCGGATATAAGTACTAAGTATGTGCCACTCTCCATGAATATTATTAAAAGTGTGAAAATGTGCAAAATAGATAAAAAAAAAAAATAATCAAAACTGACCAGTCAGAGAAATAGAACAAAGTATCGAGCATTACAGGGAGCAAGAGAGAAGCATAATTTCGTGAAAAATATACAGTTTCAGTAAGAAGAATGAAAATCCTATAACTTACCTTAAATTTCATAAAAGTCGGTAAAAATGATTAAAATACATAAATTATTGCCAAAATTACGTAATTTCCTTCCAAAACAAGATTTCGTTGGTTGACATGACAATTACACCTGCGTGCACCACAGAGTGCAGTGCACAACTATATGATGTGTTTTTCATTACTACAACTGGCTACAGAAAAGTGTCATATATGTACAAAAAATGTATGTTTCGGCTGTAGCAACAGTTCTCAGAGAAACCTGCACGGCCACCTCCACCACACACATCACATTACCGTCAGGGGAGTGCAAACGATGAAAACTACAGATGTTATCGATCAAAGGGCCAAAGGTTAGGAAAACTATGTGATGAGTATTCACAACGCATACAATCTTCCAATCATGATAGGGTGAGCAAAGGATGAAAGCAAAATATGTGTGCATCACAGAACTCAATGAATTCGATCAAAGGTGCTGACATAACGTATCAGCCACACAAGTCATTACAAAAACCACTATCATGAAGGTGGGATAAGTTAGCGTAAGTTCAGGTTAATTCCTATTTTTCATAAATTGGGAGTGCATGTGACGCGATAACTTTATATAATGAGGGTGGGATGCACTAGAAGTTAACACGTAAGCTAAGACATAACATCCTGGGCCTGCCTTACGAAGGAATGAGGTGCGATAAGTTAGTGCAAGCTCAGGTTAACCCTTATTTTTCATAAATTCAGAGCGCGTGTGATAGGAAATAACGGTAAGGAGGGTACGATGAACTAGAGGTTAACCCCAGTTTTTGGGATATGAAACCATGACACCCTTGCACTAATTGAGGTTAACCCCAGTTTTGGGCTAAGAACCATGAAACCCATACAGTAATTGAGGTTATTGTAGATAATTTGGGTTAGGCAGGCTCAGCATGTTACATTGTGTTAGCTTAGGTTAACGCGCGAGCGCGTTAACCTAAGCTAACACGTAACATGCTGCCTGCCTAACCTAAATTATCTACAATAACCTCAATTACTGTATGGGTTTCATGGTTCTTAGCCCAAAACTGGGGTTAACCTCAATTAGTGCAAGGGTGTCATGGTTTCATATCCCAAAAACTGGGGTTAACCTCTAGTTCATCGTACCCTCCTTACCGTTATTTCCTATCACACGCGCTCTGAATTTATGAAAAATAAGGGTTAACCTGAGCTTGCACTAACTTATCGCACCTCATTCCTTCGTAAGGCAGGCCCAGGATGTTATGTCTTAGCTTACGTGTTAACTTCTAGTGCATCCCACCCTCATTATATAAAGTTATCGCGTCACATGCACTCCCAATTTATGAAAAATAGGAATTAACCTGAACTTACGCTAACTTATCCCACCTTCATGATAGTGGTTTTTGTAATGACTTGTGTGGCTGATACGTTATGTCAGCACCTTTGATCGAATTCATTGAGTTCTGTGATGCACACATATTTTGCTTTCATCCTTTGCTCACCCTATCATGATTGGAAGATTGTATGCGTTGTGAATACTCATCACATAGTTTTCCTAACCTTTGGCCCTTTGATCGATAACATCTGTAGTTTTCATCGTTTGCACTCCCCTGACGGTAATGTGATGTGTGTGGTGGAGGTGGCCGTGCAGGTTTCTCTGAGAACTGTTGCTACAGCCGAAACATACATTTTTTGTACATATATGACACTTTTCTGTAGCCAGTTGTAGTAATGAAAAACACATCATATAGTTGTGCACTGCACTCTGTGGTGCACGCAGGTGTAATTGTCATGTCAACCAACGAAATCTTGTTTTGGAAGGAAATTACGTAATTTTGGCAATAATTTATGTATTTTAATCATTTTTACCGACTTTTATGAAATTTAAGGTAAGTTATAGGATTTTCATTCTTCTTACTGAAACTGTATATTTTTCACGAAATTATGCTTCTCTCTTGCTCCCTGTAATGCTCGATACTTTGTTCTATTTCTCTGACTGGTCAGTTTTGATTATTATTTTATTTTTTTTATCTATTTTGCACATTTTCACACTTTTAATAATATTCATGGAGAGTGGCACATACTTAGTACTTATATCCGGAAAAAATTTATGTCTTATCGAGTGTTGGTGTCTATTACGATTGGGTCTTAAGACTAGTAAGTGATGAAGGACTTATGAAAAATAACTTGATAAAGTACTTTTTCGGGGTGAGTGGTGGTGGGTGTAATCCTGTGAAATCTTGTTTGTGGAAGACCGCTTGTCCCATAGTTCACCAATATGGCCTCTGATGCTAGTTTAAACGTGCGTGAAGCGAAACTTAGCAACACGAGGTATATAGGCTGTCATTATAAATGAAGACTATTTTGTAAAACGCAACGGGTATAAGACGTATTTCGTGAAACGTCGATTTCAATTTGCACCATACAGCTACTCAAATTGTGGAGACGATTAGCTGACGCTGTAAACATGTCACTTTTAAATCAAACACTCATAATTTTGTCACCTATAATTTCACCGAGAGTGTTGGCCTCTCATTCAGGAGGATACCGGTTTGAATCCTGATCTAGGCATATGGATTAGGGTTTTCTATGCATGTGGGTGAATGGATAGCTGTTGTAACCATTTATGAATGAAGTGGATGTTTCTCACTCTGGTTGAAAACATACCTAAAGTATGGTCTAATTTTTGAGGATTCACCCACGAAGGCTCTGCTCCGGAGAAAGGTTACGAGTTTATACCACAAGAGATGTACCTAAGCACAAAATGTAGCATCTCCACTGGTTAACTGGTATCCAGCAAAAATAAAAAATAAAAATAAAAAAATGTTACAGGTTCGGTCGGTCTCAAGCCAGAATGCACACTTTTTGCCCCGTAACCCAGCAAACTCCACAATCAGGGTGCAATTCGCATCGTCCTTCATAACACCGCCAACCTTTTCACTATGGAACTCTACCTGCCAAGCTGTAACCATTTATGAATGAAGTGGATGTTTCTCACTCTAGTTGAAAACATACCTAAAGTATGGTCTAATTTTTGAGGATTCACCCACGAAGGCTCTGCTCCGGAGAAAGGTTACGAGTTTATACCACAAGAGATGTACCTAAGCACAAAATGTAGCATCTCCACTGGTTAACTGGTATCCAGCAAAAAAAAAAAAAAATAAATGTTACAGGTTCGGTCGGTCTCGAGCCAGAATGCACACTTTTTGCCCCGTAACCCAGCAAACTCCACAATCAGGGTGCAATTCGCATCGTCCTTCATAACACCGACAACCTTTTCACTATGGAACTCTACCTGCCAAGCTAACTGTGTCCATATAAAGTAATTTAGGACATCTAAACTGAGGAATGGTGAATTCTTAATGAAACTGATACATCCTCAGTCATCTTCTAACCATATCAATCTATAACTTCTTTCGTAGAGCGAATATTACATAATTTTGGCGATTTTTACCTGTATTCACTATGTTTTGCGGTTTTCATAACATTTCGGGATTTTATGAGGTGGGGTGCATAAGAGGATTGACGATGACTGTTGGGCGAGCGATAGCACTCTGGCATCGCATTCGGGAAGCGACCATCCAGATTTAAGTTATTTTTTCCATAGTTTCCTGAAATCACTCCAGGCGAATGCCCACAACACGCCTTGTCAAAGTATGCGGTAAATAGAAACAGAATGAGGATCAGACTGTTAACTCAAGAAATTCCGAAACATCTGTCAATATTTGTGAGGCCGAGCATATTTTCATGATCCTTGACACTGGTGTGTGCATGTATAAGTTGTCAATATTCTGTAAGTCCTAAAAGGTATATACTTTCGAAGTTTGTGCTTGGCACCTTTCCTAGCTTGTTCTTGAGTGGTGCAGTTCGTGACAACTTTTAGATACGACAATATGCTATGCATCTGTTACCGCTGTTTCTGCAGAAAGTATGCATTCTTCCATTTTTCCAACTAACTTTGATCTGTACCGCATTTTTCGCATGTGTCGGGATAAGAACTATTCACATGTGCCCTTTGGAGGTTGTACACGAGATCCATTTAGTCTACGAAACAGACTCGTATACTGGCACTGACGAAAAATTTCATGAATGATCTAACATGATCTAGAACTTAGTGGATGCTATCTTCGGTGAATTTCTGTATTGCGACTGTAGGCATTTTGAAATCAGTGTAAGGTGATGTAATTTTTCACGCGTTTGACTGCCAACTACTTAAAGAGTGAAGATCAGATATGGGACCTTAAACTTGCTACGCTCCTGGCTAAGGATTTGAAGATCAGTTATTAGAACTTCGGTAACTCCATTATCTGCCGCCAGTGTTTAGTGCTGGTATCTCAGCGCTAGAAATCAAGAACCTAAGTGCTGAGGCATATCGCCTGTTTCATAAAATTTAGAGTTTCATCCCCAATAAAGTTCTAGACAGGAGCAGATTTTGAATGTTTATTTCTTGCAAACTATGAAATATACAAATACATGTCACACATTACTGGAAAGAGGAAGTTTCAACGTTTTACTTTAAACATTCAGCATTTGTTGGGTTTCTGAGAAATCTCTTCGAAAGCACTTTGGATAAGCTAAACATTTTCATTTGACATTCGAGGACGACCAGTGGTTTTCCCTTTGCTTGTGCACCGATCTTCTACGAATTCGTTATTCCAATCGTAAATCTGTTTATGACGATGAGACACTTCATTGAACTTACGACGGAATGCACGCTACACATCAATAATGGATTTACTTTTTGCATAACGTAGCGCACAAAACGACTTCTACCGTAGCCATATCCACGTAACAGACAGCAGCGCTGTTAGCGGTAGCCGATGGAACTAACAGGTAGGAATTACAAACTTTAAACCTTCCTCTATCCACTGGTGTGTAGTACGTATTTGCGTCTTTTGTAGTTTGTAAGAAAGAATCAACCTTAGTAACTATATTGGCAAGACAGCATTTTTTAACACACTGAATGGTAGTTGGAAGAATAAGATGGAATAGTAATGTTTTCGCTTTGAATCCCATCACGGCAAGAGATTTTATTTGCTCTGAAACTATACTTCAGCTTTGTTCTTCGAAAACATACCATTAATCGGTTTATACTCTAATATCTTCTAACCCTACCGGTTATAACTAAAACTGTGTCATTATAACCTTCCTCTATCAATGCAGATGCCTTCTTAATAGCCAGTAAATGAAATTTCAGTGATAATGTAGAATTTGAAGGTGTGTAAATGCAAGACGCTTGGTATAAATTTCAAGTAAAACTATTAAATTGTCGAACGATCATAACCGAAGTAGAATTTTAAGGTTTTGTTTCCAACAAACTGACTTGGACTTGTTGAAACCGTTTATCATCGAAAGAGAGCTGATTGGTCTAAACTCAAAACCAGGTTTGTTTATACTTCAGACAAAATCTATTTTAGTGGTTTTTCCTTTTTTTTGAGGCTTATTGTTTCTTTTACTAGATAACATTGTTCTACTAGAAGCATAGCTCACTAATAAAACACTGTGATATGTGTATTCTGTTGTCTCACGATGTAAATTCGGAAAAAATTCATATAGCTAAAGTTTCTCCACGTATCGCGTTCAACGAAATATTAAGATCAATCATTTTGAGAAAGCGATAACCAGCTTCAGTTAATGATCAGAATATTTTTTTTGCTGTTATTAGTCTTTCGACTGGTTTGATGTAATCCTCCATCCCTTCCTATCTAGTGTTAACCTCTTCATCTCTACATATCCCCTACAACCCACGTCCTCAATTATCTGCTTCATATATTCTAATCCCTTTCTTCCTCTACAGTTCTTACCTTCGACTGTTCCCTCCACCAGCAAATTAACTATTCCAGCATGTCTCAAAATATGACCTACAAGCCTGTCTCTTCCTTCTGTAAGCTTCTTCCACAAACTTCTTTCCTCACCCATCATTTCCAAAGCTAATTCATTTCTTACTTTGTCTGTCCACTTAATTTTCAGCATTCTTCTGTAGCACCACATTTCAAATCCCAGAAGTCTAGTGCTGCGTGAATTCAAGAAATGTCACTCCATTAGCTTTCTAGAAGTTAGTTTTAATCATCTGTGCGTTTGCAACCTTAAGCCTCATGTTTCTCCGATATTGCAACGCTACTGGACGATGATGAAGTTCGGGCCCTGAATTCTGAAGGATGCTGCTGTAAATTTGCTCCATATTGCATTCTTCTAGTTGATGTAGCTTCAGTTTAATGCAAAAATAATTCAGGTATATAGCGAATTAACTCTCTTTTGCTTAAATATTATGTAAATAGTAAAAATCTGCGTATTTTATTAGTCCCTTCAACAACTGACCAAGAAAATAAAAATGTCAAAGATTCTGTGTATAAACATGGATACGACAACAACTAAACGTGGCATTATAAAAGCCAAGTGCAAACATTCTTGACACTCCGACAAACGGAAAATTTAGTTTTCCAAATATAAAATTTATTAAGTCCAGCTCTTCAGAAGAGAAAATGCAAATATAGTCAGCTGAACATTTAGCTAATGTCTATGGCGAGACAACCGCCCATTGTAGGTGAACGGTTAACGTTCTGGCCGCGCATTCGGGGGACGCGGGTTCGAATCCCCGTCCGTGCATCCAGATTTGGGTTTTCCATGGTTTCCTGAAATCACTCCAGGTGAATGCCATGATGCTTCCTTCGAAAGGCTATGGCCGAATTCCTTCTCGCGCAAAACTAAACTCACCGAATTCTAGTAAACTACCTTTGAAGGGGGACGTTAAACCTTTTGGTATCTTTCGGAAGATTAGGCCTGAATGGGCCGACACCAGGTTTCGCCATTTCCCTTCTTCAACATGCAGAATTCCTTCCCGCTTTATTAAACTGACGGGGGTTTTGTACCGTTGACGACACTTTACGAAAAAATGCTAATTATCTCAGTAGTTACGATGAATTAGAGAATAATTAGTATTTTAAGATCGCATGTTCGGAAGAGTAAGACTGAATGGGCCAGCACCAAGTTTCTCTCTCCCCCTTCTTCGTCTCTCATTGTATTTAATAATAATAATAATTCGATGGTAGGACGGGGAATACGAACTCATGTCCTCCCGAATGCGTGGCAAGTAGAGGGGGAGCTGAAAATTTGTTATGCTAAGGGTGCGTCCATAAACCACGTAACTCCATTTTGGACTGGAGGGGACGACGCGTGTGCGTACGCGTGTCCTGCCTCGGCGCCATCGTGCGTGGCGTGCTACAAAGTACGTGAGAGGCGCCTGCAGGGGCGGGGCGCGTGACCTACTAAGATAATTACGGTGAGAGGCGCCGGCGTGGCTGCAGGGGCGGGGCGCGTGACCTACAAAAGATAATTACGGTGAGAGGCGCCGGCGTGGCTGCAGGGGGCGCGGCGCGTGACCTATTTAATACAGAACCGGCATGGGTGTTCTGGATATAGGAGGGGAAGCGACCTGCACACCTGCAGGGGCGGGGCGGGTGACCTACAAAGATAATGACAGGCCGGTGGCGCCTAATTATAGGGGAAGCGGCCGCAGGGGGCGGGGCGCGTGACCTTGACGGTAAGCGGCGCCGGCAGCCAGGTAGATAATTACAGGGCGGTGGCGCCTAATTATAGGGGAAGCGGCCCGCAGGGCGAGATAATTATAGGGCGCAGAACCGGCATATATATACTACTCCCATCATTTCTAAAACTCGTTCATTTCTTACTTTGTCTGTCCACTTAATTTTCAGCATTCTTCTGTAGCACCACATTTCAAATGCTTCAAGTTTCTTTCTTTCCGGTATTCCTAAAGTCCATGTTTCGCTACCGTAAAGTGCTGTGCTCCACACATAGAGTTTTAAAAAGTTCTTTCTAATTCCTAGATCAATATTTGAAACTAAAAGGTTTCTCTTTTTCATGAAGGCTCTTTTTGCTAGTGCTATTCTGCTTTTAACATCATTCCTGCTTCGGCCATCGGTTGTAATTTTGCTTCCCAAGTAACAGAACTCACTCACTTCTCCTATTGCATCAGATCCTATTTTTATATTTAATCTGCTAGTATTGGTGTCATTTCTGCTACATTTCATCACTTGTTTTACTTTGATTTATAGGCTATTCAGTCCAAACTCTTCCTCAGTATTTTGTTCATGCCATTCAATAACTTCTCAATATCTCAGCCCTCTCTGCTAATAAGACAATGTCGTCAGCAAATCGTAGCATACTGATTTTTTTCTCCCTGAAAACTTATGCCACATGGAAATTTTTCTTTGATTTTCTTCATTGCTTCTTCTACATACAAGTTGAATATTAACGGGGATAGACTACAACCTTGTCTCACACCCCTTTTTAACTGATGCATGTCTCTCGTGATTCTCTACTTTTATCACAGCCACTTGATTCTTTTCATACCTACTGCAATATCTTTCCATGCCTCATCGCCAGTATATGCCTTGTACACTCCCATGACCTCCTCATCTCCTCCTGTCTTGCAATGAATCCCATTCCAGCTCCTTATCATATCCGTCACTGATTGCATTCTGCGATAATTTCCAGAAACAAATCTAGCAGCCCTTCTTTGCACCCTCTCCAACTCCTGTATTTGATACGTAAAATGAGGGTCCCATACTACACTACCATATTCGAGCAATGGTCTGACCAAAGTTTTGTAACCCAATTCCTTGACTTCTCTCGTACATCCCCTCATCACTGTCTCCAACAAGTGCAGAATTTGAAACTTTCCTACCACCTGTCCTATGTATTGCCCAGTTAAGTTTGTTATCAAAAGTAATTCCAAGATATTTGCATTTCAAGTCTTCAGCAAGCAATTCTTTCCCCTCCTTATATTCATAATTAACCTTTTGTTTTTTATTTGTGTATCTAATAAGCTGACTCTTCTTTGCATTATCTTCATTCCATTCCATGTTTTTTTACTTTCTCAAAAGTGAGATGGGTATGTTGAAATGCAGCCAGTACCAAAAGAAAAATTTCGCCAAAGCAAAATTTGATTATTGACTCGTCATGTAACTCGACGAGAAAAATCGAAAATGAGGTATAAAATTTGTCGATATTTCTTTCTTTTTTTTTTTTTACCTATTGGTCGAGGTAATTAGAGGCGGGATGGGATGGGGGACAAGGAACGGGAAGGGATTCGGCCATGGCTTTTGAAGGAAGCATCCCGGCATTAGCCTGAAGTGATTTGGTGAAAACATGGAAAACCCAAATCTGGATTCGAAGCGGCGGCGTCCGGAATGCGAAGCCAGAGCTTAAACGCTCGGTTTCGATATCTCGCTAGTTCTCAATGCATACTGTCTCAAAAGTGAGGTGGTATGTTGTCGAAAAGCAGTCTGTACCGAAGAAAAATTTCGCCAAAGCCAAATTTGATGTTAAATCTTATATAAGTCGATGAGTACAAATCGAAAGTGAGGGATAAACCTTTTCGATATCTCGCTTAGTTCTCAAGATTGCCATAGTGTCTCAAAAGTGAGGTTAGGTTGAAAAGCGAAGAAAAATTGTACAAACTCAAATTTGATGATGGGTTTTTATGTAACTCGACGAGACAAATCCAAAGTGAGCAATAAATCTTTCGAGTCTCGCTTACTTTTCAAAATATACCGTCTCAAAAGTGACGTGATTAGGTTGAAATTATACCGGACAGAATAAAAATTTCGCCAAAACCGAATTTGATGAGTGGATTCTTATGAACGACGAGACAAATCGAAAGTAAAGAATAATATATATGTATATACGCTTAGTTCTCAAGATTGACTGTCTAAAAAAGGTGTTAGGCTGAAATGTGGCATGGACCAGAAAAACTTTGCCAATGACAAATTTGATGATGGATTCTATGAACCGATGAGAAATCGAAGTAAGGAGTAAAATTTTCGATATCTGGCTTAGTTTTCTAGAACCTCAAAGGTGATGTGGTTTATATATATATATATATTATATATATATATTATTCTTTTACGCCTCGTCGACGTCGTGGTCATTAGAGACGGGGTAGGACTGGGGACAAGGAACGGGAAAGAATTCGGCGATGCCCTTTTGAAGGAAGCATCCCGACATTCACCTGGAGTGATTTGAAAGAAACAATGGAAAACCCAAATCTTCATGCCCGGACGGGGATTCGAACCGGCGTCTCCCGAATGCGAGGCCAGAGCGTTAACCACTCACAACCACGCTCGTGTGTTAGGTAAAATGGAGCCAAGTCCAGAAGGAAAATTTCGCCAAAGTCAAATTGATAACGG
>JARYHS010006518.1:7773382-7869109 GCA_031002005.1 Vandiemenella viatica
AATCTTCGCCAAAGACAAATTTGCTGATTAAGTCTTATGTAACTCGGTGATACAAATCGAAAGTGTGGTAAAATTTTTCGATATCTCGCTTAGTTCTCAAAATATACAACACTGTCTCAAAAGAGAGGTTAGGTTGAAATGCGGACTGGACCAGAAGCAAAATGTGGCCGAAGCCAAATTTGTTGAAGGATTCTTAAGTGTCTCGATGAGACAAATCGAAAGTAAAGAGTAAATTTTTTCGATATCTGGCTTACTTTTCGAGATAAATTGCCTCAAAACTGACGCGGTTCCGTTAAAATGCGGCCTAGACCTGAAGAAAAATTTCGCCAATGTCATATTTGATGACAGTTTCTTATGTAACTCGACGAGACAAAACCGAAAGTAAAGAGTAAAATTTTTCGATATGTCTCTCGGTTCTCAGATATCGTATCTCAAAATTGAGGTAGTTGCGTTGAAATGTGTCCTGGACCAAAATCGACAAAGCCACAAGAAACTAAACGCCAGACATGTACATTGGGTGTTTTGTTTTCTTTCTACCGGTTGTGGTTAGGTTGAAATGCAGCCCGGACCAGAAGAAAAACGTCGCAAAGGCACAAGGAACTACATCTATAACTAATAAATCAAAAAAATTTATTCCTCGCATTTCAAATTTTTTTCATCGAATTACGCAAGAATCCATCATCAAATTGCGACGCCACGGTTATGATAGCGCTGCCAAACAGTATTAAAACCACAGACAATACTGCGCAGGAATTAAATTAGCGAACGCTTTTTAAATTCTATTTCACGTAACGTATTTTTATTTCCTGTAACATGAACGGTCGCTATATGATGTGACGTCAAAAAGATTAGTTTCGTTCTGTGCAGACCCAAACAAAAAATCCGTATTTTAAGTTTTTGTCTTCTGTATCAAAGGAAACATGTTACTGGTTGGTATAAAAAGTATCTTATTGATACGTTATCTCGTTTTAAAATGAAATGATTGGTTCAAGAAGAATCACTTTCTAGTTTGTTTATATTCATACAAAGATACTACGTTAACAAATGACCCAGCGATTATAACTTGCAACACCTTCAAAACTAAACTTTTCAAAATTAAAACTCAACTAACTAACTCGTCTCTGAAGATCGCTTATATAAGCCTTACAGAAAATTCCAGAATAATTCAGACTTCCCACCGACGTATCTCGAATTGTAACAATACTTAAACAATTAAAATCACATTCAAACAATCAGAAATAATACAAAATCATTCACAATGTTTACGAAACGCACAGAAATGAAAATTAAAGATATTTACAGACAAAATTATCTACAAAAACCACTCCAAACAGTCGCAAACCGTCCTCTAAACATCGTAGCTTACATCAATACTTAGAATTACAAACATTTAATCGATGTTTCACAAACTTTACTCTCCTTTAACAAGTTAAATAGTATTTACATAATTTCTTTCCATAAAACAATGTCATTTACACAAATTCACAAATTAATTGCAAGAAAAATGTACAAAACCATATTTACTCAACTACCAGCTTGCTACCAATAATTCTTCAAATACAATTTCATTAAAGGTGTTGGTCTGAGAGCCTTTAAACTATGCTATAACCATTGGCATAAACTATCATTATGGGCAAATTCGTATAAATCCTTCAATTATATTTGTGTAATGCACGCCTTATCGACATTCGAAGTTATTAGAAGTGGGAAAACACTGGAGGCGAGGAATGGGAAAGTATTCGGCCATGCCCTTTTGAAGAAACCATCCCGGAATTAGCCTGTTTCCCGCCTATGAAACTCAAATTTGGAATAATTGAGAGGCACATAAAAAACGGACTATGAACCACAGGGATACAGTAAAATAAAGGAATCTATACTATTATGAATCTGTAAGAGATATTTGTATATCTTAGAATTTGAAATGGCATCCCGCAGCAATTTTGTAACTTTTTTTTAATTTTTTAGAGCTTTTAATCAAGATTAACATCCAACAAAAGTTTATGAATTGTATGTACTTGTATGTACCGACGAATTTGGATGCTATTTCCGAATGGTGCCGTTAATGGCAGCTTACACTTAAATGTAAAAAGTGCAAGGCAATGCGAATAAGTAACAAAAACAGTTTGCTCACGAGTACAAAGTAAACAATGCTGTTGTTGACACGGTTGATTCCCTGGAGTATCTAGGGGTAACAGTACAAAGCAACATGAAATGGGGCTTGCACATAACTTCCGTCGTAGGCAAAGCTAACTACGTTTTATAGGTCGTATTTTCAGAAGTTGTAATGCTCATACAAAGGAAATTGCGTACAAAACACTAGTTCGTCAGCATTTGGAATACTGTTGTGCAATTTGGGATCCGAATCACAAGGGATTGATTGACACGTTAGAGAAAGTACAGAGGAGAGCCGCTAGATTCGTGACTGGTTGCTACAGCCCTTATGAAAGCGTTACAGAATTGATACATAGATTGGGCTGGGATCGTTTGGAAGACAGACGACGTCATTTGCGTTTGAATTTATTGGAGAATATGCGAAATTCTATGACCTACGAGTGCAGTGAGATACTTATTCCGCTAACGTATTTGTGTCGCATTGACCGGAGGGATAAGATTCGAGAAATAAGACGCCGTACTGATACTTTTATGTATTCTTTCTTTCCTCGTTGTGTTTGGGACTGGAAAGCGCAGAATTATCATTGGTGCTTAGCACCCTCTGCCACCCACAATGTTTGTGAATTGCAGAGTATAGATGTAGATGTAGAACGTAGCAATAAATTATAATCATTTAGAGATGGGAGAAATATCCGCCACATATTGTATTTCAGATGAACACTCCTTCCAAGAAATATTGACAAAATATCACACCGCTACTACTTTATTTCATTTTTTGACTTTAGTTATTCATTTCTTCAGTTCTCTGAAATGTAGAACATTATATGGATTACGTTAATTAAAGGCGATAAGTGTATATAATGTTTAAATTACGTAAACATCTTTGTGCTGTAAGACCTACCAAGGATCACAGTAAGATACTAGTCATTAGATTCTGTTAAGTAGATTTTAACTGGATATTTGTTTCTCCAGTTTTCTGAAATACAGCAAATTAAAATAAACGGAAAACGTTAATCAAACCGCTGCTTTACTGATGAACTTCAGAAAGCGTAACCGAATTATGGATTGAATTTAAGGTAAACATCTTTGTGTTTAATGTCGATACGTGCAACAACTTAATTTTTGTAGCAATGGAAAGCAGACATTAAAAGGAGGAACATATTTTTATTTTGTTTGAACCGTCCATTTTTTTTTTTTTTTTTTTTTTTTTTTTTTTTTTTTTTTTTACGGCTTCACGCCTCGTCGACAGCTAAGGTCATTAGAGGCGGGATGGGACTGGGGACAAGGAACGGGAAGTAATTCGGCCATGGCCTTTTTGAAGGAAGCATCCCGGCATTCACCAGGGGTGATTTGGAGAAACCATGGAAAACCCAAATCTGGATGCCCGGACGGGGATTCGAACCCACGTCCTCCCGAATGCGAGGCCAGAGCGTTAACCATTCACCCACCTCAATAAAACAGGTCAGCGGTAATAATTTTTGCTGACATTATTTAGTAGCGGTATTGACGGCTTGCTGCAGAATTTGTTTGCGTGGAAGTTGAACCCACTTTCGTGCCCAATGTGTTACTTTTTTCCATATTTATGAAATACTAGCTGACCCGGCAATGCTTCACTATTGCTGGACTTGAGTAGACACATAGATTAAATGAAAAAATATTTACATATAAATTTTAAACTGCTGTTTCATTCATTTTCAGTTGGAAAGGGTGAGAGGGGATGCGCTTTGGAAAACATATGCAGGCAGTATTTTTCTGTTTGTTTCAAAGTATAAGTGTGCAAATTCCCATTGAAATCTGATGAAATATGTGGTTTTGTCTAAATTATGGGGAGGAGGGGTGGTTTTTTAAATTTTTTTTGACAGGAACCATTTTCGACATCGACATCCCCTCGACAATTCACCATAGCTTCGCCATAATCGGACGAACGGTTTGCGGGTTTGTTTAAATTATGGGGTGTTATGGGGAAGAGGGGGTAATTAAGGTGGTGGAAAGAGAGGAGAGGGATTGGGTTTTTTGTGAAATTAATGTGAACAGTATTTCTCTTTCTTTTTTAAAGCATAAGTGTACAAATTCTTATCTAAATTGGATAAAAAATGTGGTTTGCCTAAATTATGGGGTAAAAACGTAATGGGGGTGGAAAGGGGGAGAGGGCATGAATATTCGGAAACCATATGTTGGCAATATTTTTCTTTGTTTTAAAGTATAAGTGTACAAATTCTTATCTAAATCGGATAAAAAATGTGGTTTGCCTAAATTATGGGGTAAAAACGTAATGGGGGTGGAAAGGGGGAGAGGGATGAATATTCGGAAACCATATGTTGGCAGTATTTTTCTGTTTGTTTTAAAGTATAAGTGTACAAATTCCTATCTAAATCGGATAAAAAATGTGGTTTTGCCTAAATTATGGGGTGCTATTGGGAATAGGGGGTGACTTTTAGGAAATTTTTTTCCACAGGAACCTTCGCAGAGGCACACTCGAAAACTCTCCAAAGTTTCATTGCAATCTGATAAATGGTATAGGAATGCATAGAAGACGAACAAACCCACAAACATTGATTTTTATATATAAGAAGATAATTTCGAAACCACCCGCAAAAAATTAAAACACGATTAATAAACGTGGTTTGGTTATTTTTTAATTTATTAAATACTAAATTTGAATGTATTAAAATTTCAAAATGTTTTTTTTTTTTTTTTGCAAATTTAAAAATTCGAGATGTGTCAAAGACCGCATATCCTTCAGCCAGGTCTTCGATTTTGTAATTAGACATTACGAAAGAAGTGTTATTAAAATTTTCACGGTGCCTCAAACACCTACCGTAAAACATTTAACAGCTCTCTATCATTTGAGCTTCTAAAAATCATTTAAGTAAAAAGCCAGAAATCTGTGTCCAAGCCGTCATTTTTTCCGGGCACAGAAGTTAATTATTAACAAAATTTATATAGCTACCGATGACATGCACCAGTATTTTTAGTTCCTGTTTATTTATTTATGAGCCCCAAATGTGAGTTCAACCAGTCATTTTTGAAGGGTTTATTATTACTCCACGATTCACTAAAAGTGTGTGGCGGAGGGTGCATTGCACCTATCCGAAAGGGTTTGTGGTTTGGAAGGGATATACGGGATATGGCAGGAGGCGCCCATGGGCTATTGTGAGGAACCATCCCAGCATTCGCCTGGAGTGATCTGGGAAAACCACGGAAAACCCAGATCAGGATGGCCGGAGAGCTTTTTTCGAAAGCTACTCCTGTCGGATTTTAAGTTTACTCGCCCGGTAAATCCATTCTATTCCATTCCCTAATCGCTCGTGGGAAAAATGAGTACAGAAATGAATCGGTTCTGGCCCGATTTCTCTTATCTTATTTTCGCAGTTCATTCCGAGATATGAATGTTGCTGGTAGCAATATTTCTTTGCTGTCATTCCGAAATATGTCAGTCGGGAATTTTTCATATTAGCTTCCGTCGAGAGCAACGCCTTCGGTGTTCCAGGTCTTCCCAACCTAACTCCAACATCGCACTTACGCTTTCCCTCCAACTATATATACCTGTCACGAATCGGGCGGCTCTTCTTTGGACCTTCTCTAATGCCTCCATTAACCCCTTTTGATGGGGACCCATACAGAACAACAATATTCTAAGTGAGGACGCACTAGTGACTTGTACGCAATCGATTTAACTTCCGGAGTGCGTTGTTTTAAATTACGACCTAGAAATCGGAGCATACGATTTGCTTTCCCATTTACCTTCTCGATTTGTTGACTCCACGACAAATTATTATTGTTATCCCTAAGAATTTAGCGGAATTTACAGTTCTAAGGACAGTGCCATTAATTGTATATTCAGAGCTAAATGGTGTCACCTTTTTACTTACACGCATGACTTGGCACTTTTAGCGTTTAACTCCAACTGCCAGTCTTTACACCACGCAATTATTTTCACAATATCGTCTTGTAACAACGCGCAGTCGTCCTGGGTTTTGATTTCACGCTATATACAGGGTGATTCGCGAAGAGATGCAAATATTTTAATATATTATTTTACAAGTAAACTAAAGAAAAACGTTCATATAAATATAGATCCGCAAATGTTTAGTTGCGGAGTCTGGGACATGTTTTATTAGATTCACCAGATCAATAACAACAAAATAAATGGAAATCGTGCTTTACTGTAACCTCGTACAGATTTTGCGATGGCTTCATATTAGCGAGGTTGCTAAATTTCAGATAAAATCTTTTATTAGCCGTAACTAAATATTTGCGGACCTATGTTTATATGAACGTTTTTCTTTGAAAAAGGGTTTAACCCGAAATATCGTTTTTTATGTTTTTCTGTGTTGTTTTGTGTTGCTGCTGCCCTCCTCCCTTCAGCTTTGGTGTGTGTTGGGTGTATTTTACCAGTGCTGTCCATATAAATATTAAATATTTGCATATTTTCTTGAATCACCCTGTATATAAGTTAATTACTAACGAAAACTGACTGTAAGAACGGTTATCAAATAATTAGGTGAAAGGAGTTCTCCGATATAACAGATCTAACCCAAAATACAGACTAAGGTTAGATTCAACATTATATAATGTAGCCAAGTGTGCTTTAATTTTTTAATCATATTTACAATGAATTAAATAAACTATTAGTTGCTATAGAAATGCAATAAAGATTGATTCGCTCATTTACGAAAGAAGTGCGAAACATACATCGAAAAATACACAGAAAACAAACAAAAAATACGTAGAAGTTTCACTGCTTGTCGCTAAAAAATTACCCCGACCGGAAACTATCCTGCACCCAAAACATTGTAACAAGTCATTCATATACAGGGTGTTACAAAAAGGTACGGCCAAACCTTCAGGAAACATTCCTCACACACAAACAAAGAAAATATGTTATGTGGACATGTGTCCGGAAACGCTTACTTTCCATGTTAGAGCTCATATTGTGGACGGCTGTGATACAATACGCCATTCTCCAGGGCTGCATCAGCGCATCAGGGATTCCATGCGACGGAGGGTGGAAGCATGTATCCTCGCTAACGGAGGACATTTTGAACATTTCCTGTAACAAAGTGTTTGAGGTCACGCTGGTACGTTCTGTTGCTGTGTGTTTCCATTCCATGTTTAATGTGATTTGAAGAGAAGTAATAAAATGAGCTCTAACATGGAAAGTAAGCGTTTCCGGACACATGTCCACATAACATATTTTCTTTGTTTGTGTGTGAGGAATGTTTCCTGAAAGTTTGGCCGTACCTTTTTGTAACACCCTGTATAGACGGTGTAGGTATGTTCTGCTACGGAAGCGGGGTAAGGCGTGGGCGACATTTCTCAAAAAACTAAATAATGACGAATCTCAACACCGTCGTTGGTTGGTTTATTCAAAATTTCAAAATAAAGTGTTCTGTTTTCCTTGTAGACTAATTGGCAATTCACGAACTCAGATGTAACAAGGAATGTGCTGTGGCTGAAAACACTTAAGTGACATCTTACATAGACACGAGAATACTAGAGAACATATGGCATTTATGTTTCAATGGATGATATTAGAAAAGGATATAAAGCATGAAAAGCAATATAACAGAAAAAGAAAGGCTAATTCATGAATCTCTAAAGATTAATTGGAACCATTAATTTGTTACCCACTCATAACCTGACATTTAGAGGTCGCAGACAATCCTTTAAGATTGGTGGCGACAGCGGAAATTCCGGTAACTTCATATATTTGTTTAAATTGATTTCTAAATATGATCTTACATTACGGAAACACATGAAACACACTAATGACAAACAACTTACACATCATTATCTAAGCCACGACATTCAAATTGAATTGATCACATTTATGTTAAAAACCAATGAACTATTTCGTAGGGAAAATGAGGCAAAATATTATTAGGCAATACTGGAAAAGTTAGAAAAAAAATGGACTAAGTATTCAACACGGCCGTCGTCAATGTTCACAGTTGTGAAAATACGGTAGGCATAAATAGTGCAGTTTTTAAAATTAATAGAAAATTATTTTCGAAGTAAAATAGGTCACCAAAGGCTTTGACAGTATTACCAGTTCATCATCATCATCATCCTCAACAGTTTCCATCCTCTGGCCAGGTCTGCTTCATGCATTTCCTTCTTTCATCCCACCACCTCTCTGTCACCACTTTGTTCCAGTCCTCTCCTCTCTCCTCCACTCCTTTCAGCCATCCATCTCTTGGTCTTCCTCTGGGTCGTTTACCACGCATCTTAATTTCGTGGATTTTTCTCGGGATTCTCTGAGCCTCCATTCTCTTGACAAGTCCATACCATCTGTCTGGTCCTCTCTACCCTTTCCTGTAGGGGTTCCTCTTTCATGGTGCGTCTAATCACTTCATTCTTTATTCTGTCCATTTTAGTGACTCCCATTCTATCTCTTAAAAACTTCATTTCACTTGCTTGTACTCTGCTGATGTCCTGCTTTTTCATTGTCCATGTTTTCAGCAGCGTAAGTTAAGATAGGCACATAGTATGTATCATAGATTACTCTCTTGCTTCTCTGTGGCACCTCTTTATTCCATATCAGTATTACAGTATTACCAGTTGAGGTAGTAAAATAGGTCACCAAAGATTTTGACAGAATAACCAGTTCAGGTAGTAAAATAGGTCACCAAAGATTTTGACGTATTACCAGTTGAGGTAGTACAATAGGTCATCAAAGACTTTGACAGAATTACCAGTTGAGGTAGTAACATAGGTCACCAAAGACTTTGACAGAATTACCAGTTGAGGTAGTAAAATAGGTCACCAAAGACTTTGACAGAATTACCAGTTGAGGTAGTAACATAGGTCACCAAAGACTTTGACAGAATTACCAGTTGAGGTAGTAAAATAGGTCACCAAAGATTTTGACGTATTACCAGTTGAGGTAGTACAATAGGTCATCAAAGACTTTGACAGAATTACCAGTTGAGGTAGTAACATAGGTCACCAAAGACTTTGACAGAATTACCAGTTGAGGTAGTAAAATAGGTCACCAAAGACTTTGACAGAATTACCAGTTGAGGTAGTAACATAGGTCACCAAAGACTTTAACAGAATTACCAGTTGAGGTAGTAACATAGGTCACCAAAGACTTTGACAGAATTACCAGTTGAGGTAGTAACATAGGTCACCAAAGACTTTGACAGAATTACCAGTTGAGGTAGTAACATAGGTCACCAAAGACTTTGACAGAATTACCAGTTGAGGTAGTAACATAGGTCACCAAAGACTTTGACAGCATTACCAATACTAGTAGATTAAATATAAAAATAGGAACGGATGCAATAGGAGAAGTAAGTGAATTCTGTTACTTGGAAAGTAAAATTACAACCGATGGCCGAAGCAGGAATGATGTTAAAAGCAGAATAGTACTAGCAAAAAGAGCCTTCATGAAAAAGAGAAACCTTTTAGTTTCAAATATTGATCTACGAATTAGAAAGAAATTTTTAAAACTCTTTGTGTGAAGCACAGCACTTTACGGTAGCGAAACATGGACTTTAGGAATACCGGAAATAAAGAAAATTGAAGCATTTGAATTGTGGTGCTACAGAAGAATGCTGAAAATTAAGTGGAAGACAAAGTAAGAAATGAACGAGTTTTGGAAATGTTGGGTGAGGAAAGAAGTTTGTGGAAGAAGCTTACAGAAAGAAGAGAGAGGCTGATAGGTCATATTTTGAGACATGCTGGATTGGTTAATTTGTTAGTGGAGGGAACAGTCGAAGGTAAGAACTGTAGAGGAAGACAGAGATTAGAATATATGAAACAGATAATTGAGGACGTGGGTTGTAAGGGGTATGCAGAAATGAAGAGGTTAGCACAGGATAGGAAAGGATGGAGGGCTGCATCAAACCAGTCGAAAGACTGAGGACAGCGAGAAAAAAAAAAAAAACGAAAAAAAAAAAAAAAAAAAAAAACAGTTGAGGTAGTAAAATAGGTCACCAAAGACTCTGGAAGTATTACCAGTTGAGGTATATGTAGCTTCTAAACTGGGTTACGATATAATAAGTTTGGAGTTCAGTAATGCTAAAAGCAGGAAATTTCTGTTTTTTTTAAAATTCTTTACCGTTATTTATTAATTAATAATATTAGTTACAGTAAAGATGATTGAATTTATTAATAAAAATTTTACGGTTTTTTAATTAATAAATTTCGTGCTCTTACGTCACCAGACGGCCTCACAAAACTTATCTCGCCCACATAAAATTTAGGTCTTGCCCCGCCAGTGTTCTGCTAGTCCCTGCCGCCAATAAGACGAGAGTTGCCAAGCGACCGCCGCGCCGGGTCGGGAATCTAATTAACAGCTCCCATTACGGCTCGTTTACCAATTACGGAGACGAGATCGATCTCAATCGAGAGCCGGGCCAGTTCGTCACCCGGAACGCAATCTCCTTTTGCGTCTTGCCTCTACCGCCACCGTCTGCTATGTAATTTCGCAGGCTCACTGTGCACTCACCTCGATAGCTATTGGCAGAAGATGAAACAGCCCGACCTTCGTTGGCATATTAACAGAGGCCAGAGATTTTACTAGAAATTCGAGGTTATGAGAGAAATTTTATAGCCAAGCAATTGCAAAACTGCTGCAGATCATGTCACCGAAAGCCCGGCCTTTGTTGGCAGATCAGCAGCGGCCACAGATGATGTTGAAATTCGAGATTGTGAGAACAATTTTATAGCTAAGCAACTGTAAAATTGGCTAGAGATAACGTCACCGAATGCCCGGTTTTGTTGTCATATTGACAGCGGCCATATATATTAGTAAAAACACTAGGCCAGAAATGTTACTGCAATTTTATAGCTAAGCAACTGCAAAATTGGCTAGAGATAACGTCACCGAATGCCCGGCCTTATTTGGCAGATCAACAGCGGCCACAGATGTTGCTAGGTTATGAGAGCAATTTTATAGCTAAGCAACTGCAAAATTGGCTGGTGGTGACGTCACCGAATGCCCGGTTTTGTTGTCATATTGACAGCGGCCATATATATTAGTAAAAACACTAGGCCAGAAATGTTACTGCAATTTTATAGCCAAGCAACTGCAAAATTGACTAGAGATAACGTCACCGAATGCCCGGCCTTATTTGGCAGATCAACAGCGGCCACAGATGTTGCTAGGTTATGAGAGCAATTTTATAGCTAAGCAACTGCAAAATTGGCTGGTGGTGACGTCACCGAATGCCCGGTTTTGTTGTCATATTGACAGCGGCCATATATATTAGTAAAAACACTAGGCCAGAAATGTTACTGCAATTTTATAGCTAAGCAACTGCAAAATTGGCTAGAGATAACGTCACCGAATGCCCGGCCTTATTTGGCAGATCAACAGCGGCCACAGATGTTGCTAGGTTATGAGAGCAATTTTATAGCTAAGCAACTGCAAAATTGGCTGGTGGTGACGTCACCGAATGCCCGGTTTTGTTGTCATATTGACAGCGGCCATATATATTAGTAAAAACACTAGGCCACAAATGTTACTGCAATTTTATAGCTAAGCAACTGCAAAATTGGCTAGAGATAACGTCACCGAATGCCCGGCCTTATTTGGCAGATCAACAGCGGCCACAGATGTTGCTAGGTTATGAGAGCAATTTTATAGCTAAGCAACTGCAAAATTGGCTGGTGGTGACGTCACCGAATGCCCGGTTTCGTTGTCATATTGACAGCGGCCATACATATTAGTAAAAACACTAGGCCAGAAATGTTACTGCAATTTTATAGCTAAGCAACTGCAAAATTGGCTAGAGATGATGCCACCGAAAGCCCGTCCTTCGTTGGCAGATCAACAGCGGCCACAGATGTTGCTAGGTTATGAGAGCAATTTTATAGCTAAGCAACTGCAAAATTGGCTGGTGGTGACGTCACCGAATGCCCGGTTTCGTTGTCATATTGACAGCGGCCATACATATTAGTAAAAACACTAGGCCAGAAATGTTACTGCAATTTTATAGCTAAGCAACTGCAAAACTGGCTGGAGATGATGCCACCGAAAGCCCGTCCTTCGTTGGCAGATCAACAGCGGCCACAGATGTTGCTAGGTTATGAGAGCAATTTTATAGCTAAGCAACTGCAAAATTGGAAACAGATGACGTCACTGAATGCTCGGCCATTGTTGGTAGGTTAACAGCGGCCAGAGTATTTAGCAGAAACTAGGTTATTCTCGCAATTGATTACCAATAGCAGAGACCATGATAAATTAAAGTTTCTTAAATGTCACTTTTATTAGCGACATGTTACTGAAAAGTAGTCGTAATTCCACGTTTATTAAGACGAAATATTTTTCCACATTTTTTTTATGAATAGAATGCTACGAAAAGCAAAGTTTATAATTGCCATCATGCAATTAATTTCATAGCACTTGCGTGTGTATTAAACTATGAACATAACTTCTAATTTCTAATATCTCTGGTGGCTATTATTTTGCGGCAAGAATATAGTTGTTGAATTGCGATTAATAAAATGAGTTTCATATCGCGTATACGTAGTCATATACTTGATGATTTAAATCTACATAAAAAGGTAAACTAAAATCTCATTTAATAGCTAAAACGTGTATCAAAAACTAAGGGAGTCTCATTTAGTAGGAATTCATTCTGAAAAAGCTTGTAAGGAAAAACGAATACGAATCATTTTTGATGATATCTTTCGTGATATGAGTAGGTTGCTCTGCTTAGATTCTCAGAGTATTTGGCTAGGATTTTATTCAAATAAATGCATTTTACTTTAAATGACAGAGACTATAATTTCGAAAACGGATAACTGTTATTTATTTGACTGATACATTTCGCGGTTACGTAAGTTTCGTGTAAACTTTCTCTGAGTTTCCAAAAAACTTCATTGTTTCTTATCTTCTGAAAAAAAAAATCTTAGGTTATGGTTTAACCTAGTTCTTATAACTGATACAGATAATACATCGTAAACAGCGAATACCCTTTCCCTTACATCAAGTTCTGCTTCTAGTTGTCGTAAATAAACAAAAAGCAACATGAAGGAACGATTGTAATATGGTGACTGTTCTTTCGCCTGTGAAGGCTGGCACGTGACAGTTCTCTAGCCAATAGCTAGACGACGTGCGCAGTCTCCAGATTAGCATTTTATATAACAGGACACCTCACTACTTTTTATCGTAGCCCCAAACTGAAGACCTGATTTATGACGTTCCAGGCAGTTGCCAAACCAACAACCGGTCAGTTAGGTTAAATTATCCCGCGGACAAATCCTCCATCCTCAAGGATTGGAGTGAATCCAACAGTGGATTAATATCACGACTTTTTTCTGAGTCAATGCCAGAAACAGCTTTTGCGACGCGCAGCGAAAAAGTCGGAGAGATAAATATAAGAGGCTATACGTCGCAGATAATATTCATTCTGTCTCAGAAAACGCAATCAAGGAAATGGAAGTGTGGCATAAAGGCCCGAGGAGGAAAACAATATGGATATAAAAAAACGTAAACGGCAAAGGTAAATAAAACGTTGGGAGACGTATGTGAGCTTATCTATACTGTTTTTTTATCCGGCACCAACCAAAAACTACTAAACAGTTTCACAGTCTTCATTCTTTAAGCATAATCCAACCTAACTTGAAAACCACTGGACCAGATTCGACGGAGATTTCAGGGTCTGAAATATTACAAATTTCACTTAAAATTTGAGTTATGCTTAATTGCGTTGATTCACCTGCAACCAGAGATCGAAATCATAATGTGGTTTTACTTACTAGCTAACCCGCTAGAAACTTACCCATTTAGCATTGCCTTTTATTACTTTATTTTTTTTTCTACGCTTGTCGTCGTCGAGGTTATCAGAAAGGCGGGAGGGAAAGGAGCGGGAAGAAATTTGGACAAGGCCTTTTGAAGGAACCATCCGGGAATTCGGCTGGAGATATCTGGGGAAAGCTTGGAAAACGTAAATCTGGATGTCCGGACGGGGATTCGAACCCGCGTCCTCCCGAATGCGGGGCAAGAGCAAATTGTATACAACCAATAGTAAGTAGTAAAAGATTTTGCTGTTTTCGCAGCCATCATATTAATACAATTTGCTTACGGGATTAACACTGCGTTCAAATACTCCTGCTACTTATTCTTCTTCCCGACGTTTCGACCAGGGCTTAGGTCTTCTTCAGAGGCCATCTACCGAATCTGCTACAGACTGGGATCTGCTGGAGACTGGCCCAGATTCGGTAGACGGCCCCTGAAGAAGACCTAACCCTTGTCGAAACGTCGGGAAGAAGTAGCAGGAGTATTTCAACGCAGCGTATCCCGTAAGCTATTTAAATTAATAGCAAATAGTGTTTTTTTATGTGGATTTATTTACAATACCTCTTTATATACAATATTTACTGTCAGAATGCAATCATTTTTAATCTGTTTGGCTGTCAGTTTCGGTAGTTGATACAACATAATTGTTTAATATAGGAAGTAAATCATCTATCCCCTAAAGCTGCCACTACCAAACCGAATGTTGTATGTGGCGGGTTGCGTTGCGGTTAGGTAAAACGAGTCCCTGCCGCCTGTTCTTTCATTGTTTAGTAGTTTTTGGTTGGTGTTTTTTTATGTTGATTTATTTACAATACCTCCTTGTATACAATATTTACTGTCAGAATGCAATCATTTTTAATTTGTTTGTCTGTCATTTTCGGTAGTTGATACAAGATAATTGTTTAATATAGGAAGTAAATCATCTATCCCCTAAATCTGCCACTACCAAACCGAATGTTGTGTGTGGCGGGTTGCGTTGCGGTTAGGTAAAACGAGTCCCTGCCGCCTGTTCTTCCATTGTTTAGTAGTTTTTGGTTGGTGTTTTTTTATGTTGATTTATTTACAATACCTCCTTGTAAACAATATTTACTATCAGAATGCAATCATTTTTAATTTGTTTGTCTGTCATTTTCGGTAGTTGATACAAGATAATTGTTTAATATAGGAAGTAAATCATCTATCCCCTAAATCTGCCACTACCAAACCGAATGTTGTGTGTGGCGGGTTGCGTTGCGGTTAGGTAAAACGAGTCCCTGCCGCCTGTTCTTCCATTGTTTAGTAGTTTTTGGTTGGTGTTTTTTTATGTTGATTTATTTACAATACCTCCTTGTAAACAATATTTACTATCAGAATGCAATCATTTTTAATTTGTTTGTCTGTCATTTTCGGTAGTTGATACAAGATAATTGTTTAATATAGGAAGTAAATCATCTATCCCCTAAATCTGCCACTACCAAACCGAATGTTGTGTGTGGCGGGTTGCGTTGCGGTTAGGTAAAACGAGTCCCTGCCGCCTGTTCTTCCATTGTTTAGTAGTTTTTGGTTGGTGTTTTTTTATGTTGATTTATTTACAATACCTCCTTGTAAACAATATTTACTGTGAGAATGCAATCATTTTTAATTTGTTTGTCTGTCAGTTTCGGTAGTTGATACAACGTAATTGTTTAATATAGGAAGTAAATCATCTATCCCCTAAATCTGCCACTACCAAACCGAATGTTGTGTGTGGCGGGTTGCGTTGCGGTTAGGTAAAACGAATCCCTGCCGCCTGTTCTTCCATTGTTTAGTAGTTTTTGGTTGGTGTTTTTTTTATGTTGATTTATTTACAATACCTCCTTGTAAACAATATTTACTGTCAGAATGCAATCATTTTTAATTTGTTTGTCTGTCAGTTTCGGTAGTTGATACAACGTAATTGTTTAATATAGGAAGTAAATCATCTATCCCCTAAATCTGCCACTACCAAACCGAATGTTGTGTGTGGCGGGTTGCGTTGCGGTTAGGTAAAACGAATCCCTGCCGCCTGTTCTTCCATTGTTTAGTAGTTTTTGGTTGGTGTTTTTTTTATGTTGATTTATTTACAATACCTCCTTGTAAACAATATTTACTGTCAGAATGCAATCATTTTTAATTTGTTTGTCTGTCAGTTTCGGTAGTTGATACAACGTAATTGTTTAATATAGGAAGTAAATCATCTATCCCCTAAATCTGCCACTACCAAACCGAATGTTGTGTGTGGCGGGTTGCGTTGCGGTTAGGTAAAACGAGTCCCTGCCGCCCGTTCTTCCATTGTTTAGTAGTTTTTGGTTGGTGTTTTTTTATGTTGATTTATTTACAATACCTCCTTGTAAACAATATTTACTGTCAGAATGCAATCATTTTTAATTTGTTTGTCTGTCAGTTTCGGTAGTTGATACAACGTAATTGTTTAATATAGGAAGTAAATCATCTATCCCCTAAATCTGCCACTACCAAACCGAATGTTGTGTGTGGCGGGTTGCGTTGCGGTTAGTTAAAACGAGTCCCTGCCGCCTGTTCTTCCATTGTTTAGTAGTTTTGGGTTGGTGCCGAAAAAACTCCACATATGTCTCTCAACGTTTTATTCACCTTTGTCGGTTACGTATTTTTCCACCTTCATGTTGTTTTCCTCCTAGAACATTAATGCCATACTTCCATTTCCTTAACTGTATTTTCTAAAGACGGAACGAATATTACCTCTGACGTGTAGTGTCTCATATTAATTTCTCTCTGACTTCTTGGCCGCGCATCGCAAAAGCTGTTGTTAAATTTTAAACAAACAATGAGTTTAACATAAACCGAGTATGCAAAGCCACAAGTCGGCAACAAATCCTATGCAATAATAGCTTATCCATCGCTGTATGCTTTGCACTAGTTTAATTTAATTTAATTTAATTGCAATGGAGCACAGGCTCCGGTGGCAATTTCCCTACACACCCATCTTCCCCCTATCCTGCACCTACCTACATTTGCCCTCTACAAATTTTATCTTTAAATTCTTTCAAAGTTTTCGGTAAATTATTCATCATTTCTCTTGGTAACTCATTCCAATCCCTGACACCCTTACCTAAAAAAGAGAATCTTCCCACACCCTTGTGCCTGAAATCGAGTGCCAGCTTGTTGTCATGGTCATCTTTTCCCTTCCATGCACTACTTTTCATACCTATTGCAATATCTTTCCAAGCCTCATCGCCAGTATACGCCCTGTACACTCCCATGACCCTCCTCATCCTCCTCCTGTCTTGCAATGAATCCCATTCCAGCTCCTTTATCATATCCGTCACTGATTGCATTCTGCGATAATTTCCAGAAACAAATCTAGCAGCCCTTTTTTGCACCCTCTCCAACTCCTGTATTTGATACGTAAAATGAGGGTCCCATACTACACTACCATATTCGAGCAATGGTCTGACCAAAGTTTTGTAACCCAATTCCTTGACTTCTCTCGTACATCCCCTCATCACTCTCTCCAACAAGTGCAGAACTTTGAAACCTTTTCCTACCACCTGTCCTATGTGTCCTGCCCAGTTAAGCATGTAGTTAAGAAGAAGGGATGTTGACAGCAGAACTATCTTTTTGACAGCGTTTTATATTTGAGAGCGTTGGCAAAGCTGCCGCAGCAAGGTATTATTGTAATGTGTTTCGCTTTGTCATTGTGTGCCTGGAAGAAGTGTGTATAGTGCAATATCGCAAACCTGAGCAGAAATGTATTATGAATATTTTGCTTTGAAGGAAATTTTGATAAAAGGAAAACCCTAAGTCTATTTGTTTTATTCCAATTCATTCAACCATCTGACGTGAAACACTGAAGCGAAATACTATGTCTCTGAAAGAATATTAATGAACGAAACGGGGATTGCGGTTTAAACAGTATGTTGGGATGCTTTGATTAATTTAAATAAAAGAATTATTTTTAATAGCTTTACGCCTCGTCGACGTCGAGGTCATTAGAGACGGGAAAGGACTGGGGGCAAGGAACGGGAAGGAATTCGACCATTTCCTTTTGAAGGGATCATCGCCGCATTTGTCTAGAGTGATACGGGGAAAACATGAAAATCCAAATCTGGATGCCCGGACGGGGATTCGAACCCGCATCCTCCCAAATGCGAGGCCAGAGCGTTAACCACTCACTCACCAAGCTCGGTGCGAATAGAAGAGTATTTATTATTTTTGGTCGGATGTGAAATTCGCGTCGTTTTACCAGTTGATTTAATTTTGTTGTAACATTCAGCAATTTTCAGATCTTTCAGTCAAAGTCTGTTGTTACCGGTTTAAGATATAATCAATTTGTAGCCTAACATAGGTACTTAAAACTGTGACGATAAGATTCGGCAAACAAGATCTCGTTAGGAGCTGCTTCTTATATCCGTTAAAACAGCAGCGGCGAAGACTTCGAAGAGAAAAGAAGATAAGATTAGAAAAATACGATGTTTAATAGATATCCTTTCCGTTGGGCAAGAAAGATATGGAGTAGAATCAAAGAAATAATCTTTAACGTTGCTGCAACCCGCAGTATGCTATTCATGATAAAGTGTGAATAAGCGATAACAATAGGGAAATAAAACTGCGCTCAGACGCTTTCACATAATCTCTTTATTTATTTTTTTATTGTGTACCGAAATGAATTTTTAACTTGAATCGGCGGAGTAGCCTTTCAGATTGTTGCTATGCACCTAATGATAAGTCTTGGGGAATAAGATGTCAGCCAAGCACGTGAAAATACTGAATTTAATCAATGAACACAATTTGTGCATTAGTACTATTCTTTAATCGGAATATAGAAAAATTAACGGGATGCTATTTCGTATTTGGTGCAAAAGAATTTTTGCTAAACTATTGTGAGTTAGACACTAATGATAAGATCGGAGGAAAAAACATTATTCAGGAATTTTAAGAAAGTTCCATTCTTTCGTGAAGTTATGGGAAACATTCACGTGAATTTTTAACTGGACCGTACCGATAACGTTAATTCTTCCCGTACTGTAAAATGCAGAAATCTAACTAGCATATTACTGATGCAAATCACTGTGTTAATGTGATGGTAGAGATAAGCTAAAGAAATCAGATGGAATTTGGAAGCAGTATTTCTGCCGCTGACACATTCGCCCCTAAGCGCGCGCATGCCGCAACACTGCAGTACAGGGAAGCCAGTTTGGTTTTCAAACTACAAGGCGCCAGTACCTTCTTGCGGTGTCCAAACAACTGGTGGTAGTTGTAGCTGTGATGGTGATGCTGTTGTTGTTGTTGGTGGTGGTGGTGATTATCGTCAGACAACTCTTCGGACTGCGTCCTCTGCAGCGAGTGGAACAAGTGCTGCAGCATGTCGTCCACTGCTGCCAACCTCACAGCCACGAAAGTCCCCGAAAAACACTGACAACTAGCAACCACTCACGAAGCTTCTGTCATCTCCGCCAAATGCGCTAGCAGTGCAGCCAACCTTGCCCGCTACAACCAAACAAGAACGCGTACAGACGGTGAACAAACACTACAAAAAAAAAAAAATCTTTCCTATAAACGCGAAACTGCCAGGAATTTTTTTTAAAGCATCGAATATCGTACACGCTTTTGTCATATTACATGCAACCACCCCTTATCCGGGACCTCGTAAGCGTGGACTTAAAATTTTATCGGAAGAATTCGATATACAGGGTGTTACAAAAAGGTACGGCCAAACTTTCAGGAAACATTCCTCACACACAAACAAAGAAAATATGTTATGTGGACATGTGTCCGGAAACGCTTACTTTCCATGTAGAGCTCATTTTATTACTTCTCTTCAAATCACATTAAACATGGAATGGAAACACACAGCAACAGAACGTACCAGCGTGACTTCAAACACTTTGTTACAGGAAATGTTCAAAATGTCCTCCGTTAGCGAGGATCATGCATCCACCCTCCGTCGCATGGAATCCCTGATGCGCTGATGCAGCCCTGGAGAATGGCGTATTGTATCACAGCCGTCCACAATATGAGCTCTAACATGGAAAGTAAGTGTTTCCCGACACATGTCCACATAACATATTTTCTTTGTTTGTGTGTGAGGAATGTTTCCTGAAAGTTTGGCCGTACCTTTTTGTAACACCCTGTAGAAAAATGTAAGTTACTACCTTACTACAGTTCCTAAAGAAGATTTTTGTTTGGTTTTTAAAACTGTGTCACTTTCAGGAAACATGTTATGTTAATACAGTTTTGTACACTACGTTTTTGGTTTTGCTGTACTTTCAGGTGAACAAAAAATAATACCTAGTATGTAAATATACATCTATAGCATACAATAAGTCGTGTCTGGATACGGAAGTTATGAATAGATCATACACGTATTGACTGACAGAGAGAAATGAAGCCTGAGTGACCAATATAGCATCACATAGACTATCCGTCTCTCTCACCGTTCGGTTTATTTTCAAAATTTCATGACAAAATATGTAGTTTATCCAGGAAAAAGTATCCTATGTCTTTCCTAATAATACACAGTATTTTTCTGCCAAATTTCATCAATATCGGTTTAGGCGTTTAATCGTCA
Source organism: Vandiemenella viatica (assembly GCA_031002005.1). Lineage (NCBI taxonomy): Eukaryota > Metazoa > Arthropoda > Insecta > Orthoptera > Morabidae > Vandiemenella > Vandiemenella viatica. The sequence goes on from JARYHS010006518.1 coordinate 7,793,794, forward strand.
AAACTAACAGACGGAGCGACGGACCTACTGTCGTAATATATTTTGTGCAAAATATAAGCCTGCTAATTTTTTTAAAAAAAATCATGTGGTAGGTTCAGAAATAGTTTATGCGTTTCAGGTAGTTAAACTGTATCAATTGTCAGTTAATATCGGACTAGAAACCAGATTTTGTAAATGCGATTTTTCCCCCGAGGATACTTCTTTTTATAATTTCACCTAAACATTACTACCATTTTTGGCAAATTTGTCATTTGTAGCTTCTCTTTTACAGAAGTATTATCTATTTATCAATTTTTTTATTTCAATTTCGAGAGTTGGACGTATACGAACCCACGAAATACACATACGTGTTTGTTACATGTCTGACAATTTTCAGCCGTATTATTTGTATTTGAACTCGCATTTATTTTCACGAGAAAGCTGATTTTCCCACCCCGTAGAATATTTAAGACTTGAAGACCTCTTCCCACAACGCTGATCCATAATGACTTTTCTAGTTACGTTCATGTTCCATGTCAATAGCCTTCTATTGGTTCCTTGCTATTGCCACCTGCTTCCAACCACTATGACCCAATCCGCGACCTTTCCTTGCGCTTTGCAAATGCCCCGGGTAAAAACAAAGATCTTTGCAGTGTAGTCTGCGATTGCTGGACCATGGAAACAATGAAACTAAGGTTTTCGTTAAATTTTACAGAAACATAAAACAGAATGCAGTGATGTCTGGAATATACTGAAAGGTTCTGACGGATTTGCTAGCAGAAATGTAGGTTTTTGACTGTTTCAAATATTTCGAAAAAAAAAGCATCAAAGCCGCTGAAGACCTTTTTCTTTTTTTAACTGCTTTACGTCTACCAACATCGAGGTCTTTAGAGACGGAAAAGGATGGGAGCAAGGAATGGGAAAGAATTCAGCCATGGCCTTTTTAAGGAAGCATCCCGGCTTTTGCCTGGAGTGATTTGGGGAAACCATGGAAAACCCAAATCTGGATGCCCGGACGGGGATTCGAACCCGCGTCCTCCCGAATGCGAGGCCAGAGCATTAACCACACACCCACCATGATCCGTATGGAGATAAAGGAACTAATGGTGATTGCCGAATTAAATTGGTGACTGTATACAATGGTTCCAAATACACCATAACAGGAGAAGAAAGACTGATTTACCGCTATACGATCCAAATAGAATCATATTTGACCTTGAGAGGAAAGGGTGAAAAGGTATAATCTAGGTTCATGTAGTAATGACAATACAGTGGATACAACTTTTGCAGGTAGGTCGTACGATAGATAAACGTCATTATGCGGTACTTCAACTCGGCAAGAATGAAGGAAACCTACGAAAACTACGAGATATGTACCACTTGAACGCAAGCTGTCCAGCAAATCACAACTGATTAATTTTTCTGTAATTATTGTTAAACACCATCTTATCCGCAAGAGAGCATCAATTACGTTCGAAAGATGAACTACACAGATAACAGCCAAAGAGATTAAGCTCTAAAGAACATACACTGCCTGCAAAAAAAAAAAAAAAAAAAAAGTGTAAAGAAACGAAATCAGTGATTATAAAACCGAGTCAGATTTACGAAGAACTTGTCAGTGTGTCGTTGCATCCCCTCTATCCTAGATGCACTGATTCTGTTGGGAGGCTGTCATAGAGTCGTTGTATCCTCTCCTGAGGCAAGCTGGCCACAACTGTTGTAACTGGTCCTTGATATTCTGGGACGGAGTTGACGTCAGAGCTGGTCGAACACATATGTCGTAACGGGGACTGATCTGGGGATCTTGCTGGGCACGGGAGTACCTCATCGCTTAATAAAGACACGCGCCGTGTGTGGACGAGCATTGTCCTCTTGATACTGTCGAATGAGAGGAAACACATGAGGAAGGAGGATATCCGTGACATACCGATGTGATGTCAGAGTTACCTCAATCACTACCAGCCGTGACGTGACGTTATACTCGATGGTTCCTCACGTTACGCCAGGAGTAACACCGCTGTGACTCTCAAAAACAATGGAATAATAGGACCTCTTCCCAGGTGTCCACCACACTCGCCGACGATGGTCATACATGATAGTGCAGAACTGCGATTTATCACTGAACACAATGCGACGCCATTCATATTGTTCAGAGAAACTAATGAACTTGTGGGAAATCTGCCCTAAGTTCAACTGGAAGCCGGTTTGAGTAATATGGTCAAAGAGTACCCCAAATACGATTTATATTGTTAAAAACTCTTTTTCCCAGCTAATACAACGTCTACAGCGACGAATAAGCTAACAGTGTATTGGACTTTTACCTAATTCTGACATAACGTACACTCAATATCCGTTAAAACAGATTGTTTGCTTAAAATTTAAGTTAAAACTTGGTCCACGGACGATAGGTACACAGCATACCCCACAGCAGCGCCTACGTGGATGAGACGCAACCCGCCGCGCACAATAGTTGCTTCAGCACTTGCAGCTTTAGGGGTTACCAAGAGTTCGCAATGTAAGCTTCCTCACCAACGAACTGAATTATACTTGGAAACCCTGTATTCATTCATGAACAACTCAATGCAGCCTTTTCAATCTATATTTTTGTGCCATTTACCGAAAATTATAAACAAAATGCTTTGGATGATTACATTATGAATTTGTATACAAAAAGGTATTTTAAATTCTTAACCCTTTAACTGCTACGGTTCGGCCAGCCGAGCCGTCGCTGAGTGCGGCTTTGTTTACGCCTAAGCTGTTTACCTGCGCTGGAATGCCGCATTAGAACGGACCGCTGTGTGCTGAATACATCTGGAGCGTTGTGTGTGGAGTTCTTCTGCTGTCGCTCTGCGATTTGAAACCGCAGATACAAAATAAATACAGTTAATATAACATCTAAAGTTTTTCAGTTTAAAGCTCCTCTAAAAGTAAATGTCTGCGTAATCAAACATGACGGTACTTCATATACTATATAGATATTACAGCAACTGAAATGTTTTTAGTTTGTGAGCGTAGTAATTTATCTGGAGAGAACCTTTCCGAATATCAGGAAAAATGACAAACTGCTGGAATGTTAACGTAATCCACACTTGTGTCCTGCAGCTTAATCGACAAGCACATGCTGTCAAACACGTCACTAAAGCATTCTCTTTTTCCACACATTTCGCTCGAACAATCTGCAGCTTCAAACTCTGAAAAATGGTCATTTTCCACTAGCTGATGTACACAGCTTAGGAAAATTACATCGAGATCCTGTCGAAGGGTTATCACTGCCATCCATATTAAAGTGATTATATTCACTGTCGCTTCTAGTAATAATCTCCATGATTTCTTCCGCGGTACAAACACGACGGCGTATTCGGGAGGACGATGGTTCAAATCCCCGTCTAGGCATCCAGATTTGGGTTTTCCATGGTTTCCCCAAATCACTCCAGGTGAATGCCGGGATGCTTCCTTCAAAAGGCCATAGCCGAATTCCTTACCATTCCTTGCCCCCCATTCTTTAACATCTCTAAAAACCTCGCTGTTAAGAGACGTTAAGCAGTTAAAAAAAATAATGACTGTATGCCATTTTCTCAGCGAAAACTAAAAGGAAAAGAGCAACACAAATTAGATCGCAGCTGCCAATGCTCAAGGGCCGAATGAGGAAAACAACTAACCACCCTGGGTGGAAATATGGCTTCATAGCCAGGCCGCTAAGAGGCTAGCGTGTTAACACGTCTGGAGTACAGACAGGGCGGCGAGGCGGCGCGTGTATACACGTCTGGAGCACCTGGGCGCAGTAGTAGCCACGCGCGTTAACGCGTCTACAGCAGTCAAAGGATTAAACAGGTTGACAATAAAAACTTTCGTCATTATTTGTGTGCGTATGCTGAATATGAAATTTCAATAATGCGGAAAAAACCAGAATTTTTTTAAGGGGGTTAAGGGAAGGAAATTTTTCCATGTGCGAAAGTTCCGCACGGGTTTACTGCTAAATATCTACGCACAAAATTGGCACAGATTTTTACAACAATACAGAGAAAATATTGTAGCTATGAGAAATCTATCAAAGTTCCGGTGGATAGGGTTTTTAATATTCCGGCCCTCGTGAATAAAGTAAATTCGATTTTTTTTTGATCGCTGATAGTTTCAATTTGCCGCGTATTCCACCATTTCCATGAATGGACCTACAGTTTAACGTGAAATCCAAATTAAGGAGACTCCTAGCTTACCTGAAAAAGACCACACAGGGATTTGAGGTCGCGATCGTGAAATATCACCCATTGAGCTAAAGACACGGTCGCCAAGAAGAAAAATATGAACATTTTTTCGTGACGGATACTTAGCAGAATCAACACAAATTACACATTCAATGTGGCAGTCCGATTTCATACACTACACCATACGAAATGCTGAACAGTTCTGCAATGTGCTTATGTGGACTTGCTGATCACAACGAATTGCCGCTTGAATGGGCGTGATGTTCTTGATGCTGTTAGGGGCGTCCATTAATTATGTGAGATTTGTACCCCCCTAAAATCGACTTTCGCATCATTTGTAGACTTTTTTATTTTTTTTAGCTCTACCATTCAACAAGAATTTTAAAACCTCACGTCAGATTTCCGTTGAACCCCCACTCTCCTCCCCCTTGGTGAGGTTTCATGTGATTTCGCCGGAACCCCCCCCATTTCACCTCACGTAATTAATGGAAGCCCCCTTAAGCTGTTACAAGACATCCGGAAAATGGAAAATGCCCCACTCTTCAGCGTTCAGTCATTTAGAACGGAAACTGCACTCAATATACAATCGCATGACTGTGGAAGATTAGAGAAGCGCCTCCCCCCCCCCCAACCCACCCAGCTACAGCAGCCATTAAGGGGATATCCATTAATTACGTAAGGTGAAATAGGGGGGAGGGTCCGGCGAAATCTCACCAGATCTCACCAGGGGGGAGGGGAGGTCTACGGAAATCTCACGTGAGATTTTGCGAAAAATTTGGGGACAGTAGAGCCAAAAAAATAGTCTACAATTTGCGCCAAAGTCGATTTTAGGAGGGTATTTCGTGAAAAAAGTTAGGGTGTGACCTAAAAAAAAAAGGTCTACAAATGTTTCCAGGGCGATTTCTTAGGGGGGTTCTCACGGACGATATCTCACCAGAGGGGAGGGGGGGGGGGGTCTGGCCAGATCTCACGAAATCTCACCAGGAGGGAGGGGGGGTCCAGAAATACGGAAAAACACCTCACGTAATTTGTGGATGTCCCCTAAGGAGAAACTACCTCCAAGCCTCGATCACAAGATGATGTAGAAATTATGCAGTGGTAAACCAACTGTGGAGAACTACAGAACGGCTGGACAGCAAGTCACCCGTCCTGGCAAAGTGCCAGGTCGGTATCGATTGTCGCAGCGTGTTCGAGAGGTCGACCCCCGCACTCGACCCGCCCTGGTGGAGTGGTGCTCCAGGTGACCATCGATTAAATAGCTCTCGCTCTCTCACGTCGAGACGGAAACCTGATGGAACCGGCGCAAGAACTGTGTGGTTGCGCGGACCCTCGCATCGATTTACCTCCCCTTCACAGTCCCAATGCGGGTCTTCGTGTGAAGTGGAAGGGGCAGAGAAAACCTTGGCCTGAAAAGAGAAGCCGCACAGTGGACAGAAATGGAACCGAGGGACAACACACAAACACACTCGTACTGATATTTCTCTCCACTGGGTGGTGTAACTAAGCATAAGTTATTTTTTAGTCCTGTCACGGTCGCCATGAAAAGATTCTCGTTATAATACCGAATTAAGTTAGTCACGTAATTCGTCATGATAGCTCATATCAGTTAACATGATTCACAAATGTAAAGATATTGTCTCTATTGGGTACTGTAGCTATACATAATTATTGTTTAATCCTGTCACGGTCGCCATAAAAAGATTCTCGTGGTAATGCTGAATTAAGTCGGACACAGAACTCGTTATATGAGGCTTTAATATTAGTTGGGGGACATCCATTAATTACGTGAGGTGAAATAGGGGGGTGTCCGGCGAAATCACACCAGATCTCACCAGGGGGGAGGGGGGGGGTCTACTGAAATCTCTCACGTGAGATTTTGCGAAAAATTTGGGGACAGTAGAACCAAAAAAAAAAAGGTCTACAATTTGCGCCAAAGTCGATTTTAGGAGGGTATTTCGTCAAAAAAATTAGGGTGTGACCTAAAAAAAGGTCTACAAAAGTTTCCAGGGCGATTTCTAGGGGGGCTTCTCACGGGCCAGATCTCACCTGAGGGGGGGGGGGCCAGATCTCACGAAATCTCACAAGGGGGGAGGGGGGTACAGAAATCCGGAAAAACACCTCACGTAATTTGTGGATGCCCCCTTGTGAGCTTATATCAGTCGTGGAAAGAGTCGCAATTATGAAGACTTTCTCCCTACTTGTTGGTAAAACTAAGCATCAATTACTGTTTAGTCCTGTCAAGGTGGTCATAAAAAGATGTATTACATGCGAGCTTATATAAATCATTGCACGAGTCTAAATTTTGAATATATTCTCTGCACTGGGTGGTAAACCAAGTGTAAGTTAATGTTTACTCATGTCACGGTCGCCATAAAACGTTTCCCGCATAATACAGAATTAAGACGGTCACTGCACTCGTCAATTGATGCTTTCGTATTAATTGAGGGCTCATATAAATCGTTGCACGAGTCGCAATTGTGAAGATATTCTCTCTACTGGGTGGTATAAATAAGCATAAATTAATGTTTAGTCCTCTCACGGTCGCCACAAAAAGAATCTCTTAGAAACTCTGTCACTGAACTCGTCATGTGATCCTTTTGTATTAATTAAGAGCTCATATCAGTCAACACGAGTCACAATTATGAACATATTTTCTCTACTCGGTAGTGTAGTTATATATATATATCTATATATATATAAGTCCTGTCACGGTCGCCATAAAAAGATTCACGTTTTAATACTCAATTACGTCGGTCATAGGATCCCTCACGTGAAGATTCAGTATTAATTGCGACCTCATATTAGTCGTGAAATGAGTCACAATTGTGAGATCTTCTCTCTACTGGGTGGTGTAGCTATATATAAGTTAATGTTTAGTCCTGTCACGGTCGCCATAAAAAGTTGCTCATTGTAACCATGAATTAAGTCGGTCACTGAATTGGTCATGTGATACATTTATATTAATTGCGAGAGCGTATCAGTCATGAGTCGCAATTGTTAATATATTCTCTGTGATCGGTGGCATAGCTAAGCATAAGTTAATGTCCAGTCCTGTCACGGTCGCCAAAAAATTTTTCTCTTTCCGATTCAATCTGGATAGCTAAGTGCCGGATTTATAGGATAGTGCAAAAGTTAATTTAAAATATGCGTTTACTAATGGCCATAGGCATAAGTAGTAGCATTCCAGCACTCCATACCGTTCCTTCTATATCTCAAAAATGGAACATTCGAGGAGTGAATCAGGCGCGGCCGTAATGAAAGGTAAAACACGACAGCCCTCCTGAAGATTTTGCCCGTTCTAATACGAACATTTAACCTAAAAGATGGATAAAAAATTTAAACGTAATTTAAGGTCATAGGTCCATATAAAAAGTCTTAACAACAATAGTCCCAAACACCGCTAGCAAGATTTTAGTAAAATGTTCTACTGTTGTGAATATTTACAGCATCGAGAAACAGACTTTTCCGTGTTTATCAATACTTGAGTGGACATTAGATTTTTGTTTGCTTGTTTGAGGTTTTGCGCCAAGTCAAGATTCCGGACAAGGACCCGGAAGGAATTCGTGCATGTCGTTTAAAACAACGTCATGCGCCCGAAGTGGTTACAGGAAAATGGTAACTTCTGACGCCCGCTACGAGCATCGAACCCCGTTCTCCAGAAAGCCGACTGAGATTTCAGAACCAATTTTCTGTATCGATATTTGTATCTGCTACGAACAGACGTAAAACTCAAAATGATTCCACGAAGTGGTAAAGTTGAGAACACAGTAACATGAAACGAAACCGAGCGCAATCGGGAAGATGCGGGTTCAAATCCCGTTCGGCCATACAGATTTGGATTTTCCATGGTTTCCCCAAATCACCCAATGTGAATTCCGGAATACTTCCTTCAAAAGGCCATGACCGAATTCCATCCAGTACCTTCTCCCCCAATCCCATCCCACTTCTAATGACCTCGAAGTCTACGAGGCGTAAAGACATAAGCAAAAAAAAAAAAAAATAAATAAATAAAAATAAAAAAATAAAAAAGAAATTTGACAAAAACTGGGATGTAAGATCGCAGTTTTTCACGGTGTTGTATATAAACTTTTCTCGGGCTTGCAGCCGTGTAAAGATGTCACATTTCAGAGACGTTTCGATAGGCATCAGCCCTCATTTTCAACCAAATTTCAATGGTTAACCGTTTGTTTAAGGGGCGTCCATTAATCACGTGAGGTGAAATAGGGGTGGGGGTCCAGCGAAATCACACGCAACCTCACCAGGGGGGAAAGGGGGAGGCAAAAGAAATCTCACATGAGGTTTTTAAATTCTTGTAGAATTGTAGAGCTAAAAAAACTCTAAAAATGACCCCCCTAAAATGATTTTAGGGGGGTATAAACCGACTTTAGGGGGGAGGTATAAACGCCCTGGGGTGCATGAGACCTAAAAAAATGTCTCAAAAAATGGCTAGGTCGATTTGTAAGGGGGTGTCTCTATCAAATCTCACGTCATTTTATGAGGGGGGGTGGGGGGGGGGGTTCCGACCAAATCTCACGAAGTCACGCCTGAGAGGGGCGTCAGGAATTCCGGAAAAACAGCTCACGTAATTAATTGACGCCCCCTTACTAGCTGCCGCGGAAATGGTGGAAGACAAAAACCAAGACAGCGCGATGACGTCATCCCGTCTTCTGCTCGTTACCGAGGCGAAGCTGTTTCGGCTTTTTGATAGCCGGGTTCCAGGCCGCACTGAGTTGATAACCAGTGTCCCTGTTAACTAATGAGCCAGTTGTTCCGATTTCTGCAGCTTCCGTAATAACGCTGGCCCAAAAATCTTTGACCCGAGTTAACGAGCAGAAGAGTGGATGACGTCATCGTGCTGTGTTGGTTTTCGTCTTCCACTGTTTCCGCGGCAACGTGTAAACAAACAGTTATTCACTGATATTTGGTTGAAAATGAGGGCTGAGACAGACGACTTCGAAACGTCCCACAAGTGCGACACCTTAACGCGGCTGGAAGCCCGAGAAAAGTTTATTTAAAAACTGGGATGTCTGAATCATTTACGTTATTTTATCTACAAGTAGATGATACCTGCAAAAAATTCGCATTCGCATCTGGTTTACGCCTCGTCGAAGTCCAGGTCATTAGAGACGGGAATGGACGGGATTGGAATGGGATGGAATTCGGCGATGGCCTTTTGAAGGAACCATTTCGCCACTGGCCCCCAAAACTGGATGGCGGAACGGGGATTCGAACCCGCGCCCTCCCGAATACGAGGCCATAGCGTTACCGCTCACGCACCACGGTCGGCGAAAATATCGCGAATAAAATGCAATGAAAATCGGAGATGGTGGTTTGTAGTAGTAGGACAATAGAAAAACTGGCTCATTAGTAGCAATTGGTTTTTGTCAACTGAAGCAGGTACGGAGCAAGACTCTTACAACGTTTTACGAAATAATTAGAAATGAAATGTTTCCAAAAAGAAGCGAAAATATCCGAACATCTCGTTAGCCTAGAAAACACAGACAGTTTATCAGTATCTCTGTGATATTTCGTGCTGTTATTTAGCATCAAATTCGGCAACCAATAGCAAAAAGAGTTATAACTTTTAAAAAAAATCAACATGTTATTTCCCACTAGAATTGACTACACATTCTGGGAAATTTTGTTTCAAACACGACAAAAAAACACTCCTTTCGTTATTTTGCCAAAAGTAGAAACAAAAGAAAGGTCTCTAAAAATTTGTAATATTCTTTAGCAAGCTACATCCCATTGGAAATTTTCAATTTTTTTAAAAAAATAATTTGTTTCTGAAATACATGTGCACAGCAAGTAATTGTATTGTTTTACTGGTATTCCTTCTAATTCCAAAAAATCGTGGAATTAAAAGGATAGCCCAAAAACTCAGCCCCCCACTGAAACCCCCTCTTCTCTAATCATTTTAAGCACCCCTGATTTAAAAAAAAAATTACGGTCAGATTAAGGGTACAGTAGTAAGAACTAAAATAAGGTTCAATTACATTCGCCTCTGACGGCCTTACTTGTTGGAACGATATTAAGCCAGTCAAAACGAATGTGAGCTAATTTTAACAGACAATACCTGGAACATAGAGGGGTGTTAACTACGCGAAGTGAAATAGGGGCGGGGGGTTGCGGCGAAATCTCACCAAGGGCGAGGGGGGGGAGGGGGGGATTCGATGGAAATATCACGTGACATTTTGAAATTCCTGCAGGACAGTAGCGCTTCTAAAAATTACGCGGAATTCGACTTTAGAGGTGGGGGGTTTATGGCCGCAAAACGGACATCGGGGGAGGGGTATAACGACCTTCGGAAACATGAGAGCTAAAAAAAGAAAGGTCTCAATCAAAAAGCTACGAGATCGATTAGTAAGGGGGGGGGGGGTCCCTTCAAAAATCTCACTTTATTTTTGGGGGGAGGGTTCGGTCAGATCTCACCAAATCTCACCTGAAAAAGGAGGGGGGGGGGGGTCCGGATTCCGGAAAAACACCTCACGTTCATCAATGGAAGCCCCCTATCCCCTGTAAAACAATAACAGTATTTCTTTACAACCAATGACAGAATGAAATGTAAGGTGCTCGTCAGAATAAAGCGAATCATTCGAAAAGTCGAAAAGTGAGACGTTTACGAATCGAAGACAAAAAAAAATCTAAACTCTTAAATCGCTTTATTGGAGTGCAGAAATAGAAGGAATGCGAACACAACCATTTTAACCTAATGCTGAAAATTAGTTGGTCAGAGAAAATATGGAATAATCCTGACCTGGATGGGAAGGGTGGAGAAACATCTGGGGGAACGAATACTACAGATAGAAGAGACAGCAAGGCTGAATTAAGGGAGAACCAAAAAGGAAGATTAATATACACCAAGGAGCCAAAGAAACTGGTACACCTGCCTAATATCGTGTAGGGCCCCCGCGAGCACGCAGAAGTGCCGCAACACGACGTGGCGTGGACTCGACTAATGTCTGAAGAGCCAAAGAAACTGGTACACCTGCCTAATATCGTGTAGGGCCCCCGCGAGCACGCAGAAGTGCCGCAACACGACGAGGCATGGACTCGACTAATGTCTGAAGTAGTGCTGGAGGGAATTGACACCATGCATCCTGCAGGGCTGTAAGAGTACGAGGGGGTGGAGATCTCTTCTGAACGGCACGTTGCAAGGCATCCCAGATATGCTCAATAATGTTCATGTCTGGGGAGTTTGGTGACCAGCGGATGTGTTTAAACTTAGAAGAGTGTTCCTGGAGCCACTCAGTAGCTATTCTGGACGTTTGGGGTATCGCTTTGTCCTGCTGGAATTGCCCAAGTCCGTCGGAATGCACAATGGACATGAATGGATGCAGGTGATCAGCAAGGATGCGTATGTACGTGTCACCTGTCAAGAGTCGTATCTAGACGTATCAGGGGTCCCATGTCATTCCAACTGCACACGCCCCACACCATTACAGAGCCTCCACCAGCTTGAACAGTCCCCTGCTGACATGCAAGGTCCATGAATTCATGAGGTTGTCTCCATACCCGTACACGTCCATCCGCTCGATAAAATTGGAAACGGGACTCGTCAGACCAGGCAACATGTTTCCAATCATCAACAGTCCAATGTCGGTGTTGTGGGGCCCAGGCGAGGCGTAAAGCTTTGTGTCGTGCACTCAGCAAGGGTACACGAGTGGGCCTTCGGCTCCGAAAGCCCATATCAATGATGTTTCGCTGAATGGTTCGCACGTTGACACTTGTTGATGTCTCAGCATTGAAATCCGTAGCAATTTACGGAATGGTTGCACTTGTGTCACGTTGAACAATACACTTCAGTCGTCGTTGGTCCCTTTCTTGCAGGATATTTTTTCGGAGATTTGATGTTTTACCTGATTCCCGATATTCACGGTGCACTCGTGAAATGGTCGTATGGGAAAATCCCCACCTCATCGCTACCTCGGAGATGCTGTGTCCCATCTCTCGTGCGCCGACTATAATACCACGTTCAAACTCACTTAAATCGCGATAACCTGCCATTGTAGCAGCAGTAACCGATCTAACGCCTGCGCCAGACACCTGTTGTCTCATATAGGCGTTGCTGACCACAGCGCCGTACTACAAGTGTTTACATATCTCTGTATTTGTATACGCATGCCTATACCAGTTTCTTTGGCTTTTCAGTGTATATGAAACGTGTATTTGGAATTTAGGTTAAAGGGTGTCTATTAGTTAAGTGAGGTGTTTTTCCGGAATCCTTGTGACGAGATTTGGTGCGGTCTGGTTAGACCCCCTCCCCCTACTGACCAACCTCGCTTTTTCCGCCCCCCCCCTCCCCTCTCCTGCTTCCCAGGCCGGTTATACCCCCTCTAAAGGCGGTATCGACGTCATTTGTAGACCTTTTTTCGGTTCTACTGTTCTTTAAGAAATTAATAAGATGACGTAAGAATTCCGTCGACACTCCCCCCTGAAGATATTACGCCGGACTCCACCCCCCCCCATTTACCTCACGTAATTAATGAACGCCCCTTATGGTTCGAACAAATCTGGATTTGGATCGAACTATTTGACACGGACAACAAAACTAGTATTTTGCCCTGTAGCAATATGGAATTCGTAGTGGATGATTCAGTTCAATGTACGGTCGCCAAGCGAAGAAATATTTTTGAAAACTGCATTTCTAAGTGTAAATAACATACGTAAAATTACCAAGCGAAGTGCCGAGCAATTTAGGGAAAAAAACACTGAAATAGTTTGAAATTAAAATTCATAAATATGGTGAAAAGTACTAAACGATTTTAAAAAATCATGACATGATGTGTAATTTTATAAATAATTCCCTCAAAAAGAACTGTTTTGGTGAATTTTGTCTTTATTTGATTCCCCAGACGCGTTTCGCCCTACTGGTGTAGGGCATCTTCAGTAGCTGTAAAGTACTTTACATGTAAAAATCAAATAAAACAAAATTCACCAAAACAGTTGTTTTTGAGGGAATTATTTATAAAATTATTGTTCAACAACTGCGGAAGTATGGCCTACCACCAGATTAATAATTAGCATGTGTTACTTCGCAATCAAATTAAAAAAAACGCAATTTTTTTATCTAACGGAAAAAAAGAGATTAACGAGTGTGTAATAGTGTTCATTTTAGGGAAGTTACTCCTTTTAAATAAATCTTTTATATTTTTACTGAAAAAATTGTTGCATGTTGAGAAGGTAATTTTTTAAATAATAAATAACAGAACATCAACAGTTGGCCGTTAGTATAAAACAAAAAATAGGATTTTTTTTATCTAGGTTTTAAATTCCCAGACACGTCATATAGTCCCGAAAAACTCAAATCGCCATTCCGGAAAAAAAAAAAAATGCTAAAAAACTGAATTTATCATTTACTTGAGGCAATGAATGTGCCATTACATCCCTCAAGTAATTTACCACTATAACATGTCTTACTTCGCTATTAAATATTTAAAAAATGCAATTTTTTATCAAATAAATAAAAGAAACATGACTAACGACAATCAAACGTCTTCATTTTTAGGTATTTACTACTCCTAAAACTTTCCGACTTACACTGAAAAAAACTGTTACATGTTGAAGGAGATTTAAAAAACACCAAAAGACAAAAAAATATACGAAAAAAAATTAATCCCGTTTTTGCATTCCCACAAATTAACTGCACATCATATCGCCCCTATAAAAACTCAGATAGGCTTTCCGAATAAACATTTAAACGCTGCAAAACTGAATTTATCACTTACTTCATGCAATGATAGACTACGAACTCGCCTTTACATCCCTCGCATAATTTGTCCCTTCCAGATTTGGTTATCTCATACCCCCCGTCAGTTTGTAAACAATAGCTTGCATCGCTGATAATTTTACTTTCGTCCTTTCCCTCGCTGATCTATGCCTAATATGTAGTATCGATAACTCGAACCGACCGACAATCGACCGCGGCACTGACGTCCAGACGCGCGCGAGGACGCCAACACACTGACTGACTCACGCCGCGTCGCGTCGCGTCTTCCCCCTCCAGGGGACCGGCAGCGCGGTCACGTGACTAAGCGACGCAGCAGGGGGGGAGGCGGAATCTGCGCGGGCACGGAGAGGTGACGCAACGATTACGTCAGCTGCTAGGGAAAGCTCGCGCGCAATCTGCAACACACCATCCCAAAGACATCTTTGTTCTTCGCACTTTATGAGGAATTTTTTTTTGCTTGTGCTTTACACATCGTCGACGGCGTGGTCATTACAGGCAGGATGGGATTGGGGCAAGGAACGGGGAGGAATTCCGCCATAACGTTTTTTTTAAGGAAGCATCCCGGAATTCGCCTGGAGTGATTTGGACAAACCATGGAAATCCCAAATCTGGATACCCGGACGGGGATTCGAACCCGCGTCCTCCCGAATGGGAGGCCAGAGCGTTAACCGCTCAACCACCACGCTCGGTCACTTAATCAGGAATGCTAGAGTACAATACTTTCCGCTTAATCACTATAGTTGTAAAAGTAATTATGTACCAGTATGTATTCGTTAGGGGGCGTCTATTAATTACGTGTGCTGAAATACGGGGTGGGGGCCGGACCAAATCTCACCGTGGGAAGGGGGGGGGGACACGAGGGGAAGGGTAACAGGAAATCTCAGCTCATCGTTTGAAATTCTTGATGGACCGTAGAGCTGAGAGAGAGAGAGATATAGAAACAGAAAGGAGGAGGAAATTGATTTCAGGGGGGGTATAGGTCTACAAACGACGCGGCTACCGACGTTAAGAGAAAAGGGGGGAGGGTATAACCGCCCTACTGCAGCCTGATTTTCCAAGGCAGTGAGAGATAGGTTTCTTTTTTGCTTGTGCTTTACGCCTCGTCGACGGCGTGGTCATTAGAGGCAGGATGGAATGGGGGGGGCAAGGAACGAGAATGACTTCGGCCATGGCCTTTTTGAAGGAAGTATCCCGGCATTCGCCTGGAGTGATTTGGGGAAACCATCGAAAACCAAAATCTGTATGCCGGGGCGGGGATTCGAACCGTCGTCCTCCCGAATGCGAGGCCAGAAGACAGTTCGTATTGTTTTCATGGTTTGAAGTAAAGCTGTTTCTTTTAGGTTCGCCTATTTGTCACAACACTTCTCGTTGATGAAGAAATTTTATTTTCGTTCTGTGTAGTGAATTTCAGTGTATCTTCTATCGCAGTGCCCGTTGAATTCATGTTTTAAGTTCCAAGTGTGGTGTGAAGCGACGTTGTGTTATCAAATATGTTTTTCCATCAAGTTTTCGTTATCTAATGAATTATAGAAATCTTTTAAGCAGACCAAAGAATCATTTGCTGGTAACTTAGAAAAAAAAGGTGACAGAACTGCACCTCTTTTTTATTTTTTTTATTTTACGAGACTGGTATACATTGTTTTATTTTAGCAATTAATGAACAATATTGAATGAGAAGAGTAGAATGTTTTTTTAGCAACACTTCAAGAAGAAAACTATCCCTGACTGTACCTAAGAATGAGGTTATCCCAATATTTTTTTTTTTTACTTATGGCTTTACACCCCGTCAACGTCATTACAGGCAGGATGGGATTGGGGACAAGGAACGGGAAGGAATTGGGCTCATATACATCAGTCCCTAATGATTTGTGCGACATAGTAAGGTGGATGAATAGATTATTTGCCGATGATGCTATTACTTATCGACAAATCACAACCCAGGACGACTGCGCTTTGTTACAAGACGATATTATGAAAATAATTGCGTGGTGTAAAGACTGGCAGTTGGAGTTAAACGCTAAAAAGCGCCAAGTCATGCGTGTAAGTAAAAAGGTGACACCATTTAGCTATGAATATACAATTAATGGCACTGTCCTTAGAACTGTAGATTCCGCTAAATACCTAGGGGTAACAATTCGTAATAATTTGTCGTGGAATGAGCATATCGAGAATGTAATGGCAAAAGCAAATCGTATGCTTCGATTTCTAGGTCGTAATTTAAAACAATGCACTCCGGAAGTTAAATCGATTGCATACAAGTCACTAGTGCGGCCTCACTTAGAATATTGTTGTTCTGTATGGGGTCCCCATCAAAAGGGGTTAATGGAGGCATTAGAGAAGGTCCAAAGAAGAGCCGCCCGATTCGTGGTATATATAGTTGAAGGGAAAGCGTAAGTGCGATGTTGAATGAGTTAGGTTGGGAAGACCTGGAACACCGAAGGCGTTGCTCTCGACGGAAGCTAATTGAAAAATTCTCGACTGACGTATTTCGGTATGACAGCCAGCAAATATTGCTACCAGCAACATTCATATCTCGGAATGACCGCGAAGGTAAGATAAGAGAAATCAGGGCCAGAACCGATTCATTTTTTCCACGAGCAATTAGGGAATGGAATAGAAAGGATATACCGGGCGAGTAAACTTAAAATCCGACAGGAGTCGCTTTCGATAAAGCACTCCGACCATCCTGATCTGGGTTTTCCATGGATTTCCCGGATCACTCCACGCAAATGCTGGGATGGTTCCTCACAATAGCCCATGGGCGCCTCCTGCCATATCCCCTTTTTTTTTTTTGCTGTCGTCAGTCTTTAGACTGGTTTGATGCAATCCTCCATCCCTTCCTATCCTGTGCTAACATCTTCATTTCTACATACCCCTTACAATCCACGTCCTCAATTATCTGCTTCATATATTCTAATCTCTGTCTACCTCTACAGTTCTTACCTTCAACTGTTCCCTCCACTAACAAATTAACCAATCCAGCATGTCTCAAAATATGACCTACCAGCCTGTCTCTTCTTTCTGTAAGCTTCTTCCACAAACTTCTTTCCTCGCCCATCATTTCCAAAACTCGTTCATTTCTTACTTTGTCTATCCACCTAATTTTCAGCATTCTTCTGTAGCACCACATTTCAAATGCTTCAAGTTTCTTTCTTTCCGGTATTCCTAAAGTCCATGTTTCGCTACCGTAAAGTGCTGTGCTCCACACATAGAGTTGTAAGAAGTTCTTTCAAATTCCTAGATCAATATTTGAAACTAAAAGGTTTCTCTTTTTCATGAAGGCTCTTTTTGCTAGTGCTATTCTGCTTTTAACATCATTCCTGCTTCGGCCATCGGTTGTAATTTTGCTTCCCAAGTAACAGAACTCACTCACTTCTCCTATTGCATCAGATCCTATTTTTATATTTAATCTGCTAGTATTGGTGTCATTTCTGCTACATGTCATCACTTTTGTTTTACTTTGATTTATATATCCATTCAAAACCATTACCCTTTCGAATAGGTGCAATGCACCCTCCGCCACACACTATTAGTGAATCGCGGAATAATGATAATAACAAATAACAGAAGAAAAACAATGCGAAGTTGAGAGTTAAGTCCACGTTACCAATTTCGCAAAAGAGAGAATTGGAACAACTGACGGGATAGCCATGGCATAACGAAGAACCATCCCGGAATTCGCCTGGAATGTTTTGGGGAAACCATAGAAAACCGAAATCGTCTTATCGGGACGGGGATTCGAACCCGCGTGCTCCTGAATGCAAGACTCCATAGTATGAAGGCGTCATTATCAGGTGTCTACATTTCACGCTTAACTCCCAATTTTCTAGCTTACTGCATAGCTTGTGTGGTATGCCAAACAAATTAAGTTAATCAGACAATTTTTTAATGTATATATTCAGCATCATTAATATGAATATAGAGGCCATTTCTAATACATTCCTAGTTCATACATTTTATACAGAAAAAATAATTAATTTTTGAAGAATGCCAAAAGCATTATTTTTATGTTGTTATATCAGCGTAGTATACAACCCGTTGGCAATAAAGAAACGGAAAATCTGCCTTGCGAACTGTTTCCGTTTTTTTAATTGCATCTTTTGACCCACATTACGCTCTCAGCGTAACAGCGTGACTCCGCTTCTCCCCCTGCGCAGCCGCTGGCGGGGGGGAGGAGTGGAGGCGCTGTAGTCGCCGCGCTGTGCAGAGCGTGTGTGAGCTGACTCCTGTCCCCCCTCCGCTCCCCATTCCACGTGTGAGCTGGCGCCGCGTCTGCACAACAGATCGCGTTGTGGGCCCAACACGTCAACAGCTGACGTCATACCCGTGCGGCGATGTGTTAATAGAAGAGCATCCAAACAACTCTAGCTACGACCAAACCAGCTGCAGTACTGGAGGTACTCGATACTACAGGCCACCAGGGGCAGTACAGAGCTATTCTTCGATTTTACCGCCCCGCAGATGGTAGCCGCTCGGGGCAGTAGTGATAAAAAAAAGGTCAAACCTTTAAACAAAATTTTACCGTCCCCTTGAAGTTGCCGCCCGGTGGAACACGGAGATACTCTTTGATTCTGTCGCCCCGCTGATGGTTACCGCTCGGGGCAGTAGAGCTAAAAAAAAAAAGTCGGAACCGCACGAATTTGCCATTTATCGCCCCATTCAACATGGTTTTACCGTCCCCCTAAACTTGCCGTCCGGGGCAGTACGGAGCTATTCTTCGATTTTACTGCCCCGCTGATGGTAGCCGCTCGGGGCAGCAGAGGTCAAATAAAAGGTCGGAACCACACGAATTTGCCATTTACTGCCGCTTTAAATACGATTTTGCCGTCCCCCTGAAGTTGACGCCTGGGGCAGTACGGAGCTATTCTTTGATTTTGCCGCCCCGCTGATGGTTGCCGCTCGGGCAGTAGAGCTAAAATAAAAAGTAGAAACCACGCGAAATTGCCATTTACCGCCCCCTTTAAACATGATTTTTGCCGTCCCCCTGAAGTTGCCGTCCGGGGGAATACGAAGATACTCTTTGATTCTGCCGCCCCACTGATGGTTACCGCTCGGGGCAGTAGAGCTAAAAAAAAGTCGGAACCGCACGAATTTGCCATTTATCGCCCCATTCAACATAGTTTTACCGTCCCCATAAACTTGCCGTCCGGGGCAGTACGGAGCTATTCTTTGATTTTGCCGCCCCGCTGATGGTTGCCGCTCGGGGCAATAGAGCTAAAAGTCGGAACCGCACGAATTTGCCTTTTATCGCCCCATTCAACATGGTTTTACCGTCCCCATAAACTTGTCGTCCGGGGCAGTACGGAGCTATTCTTTGATTTTGCTGCCCCACTGATGGTTGCCGCTCGGGCAGTAGAGCTAAAATCAAAAGTAGAAACCACGCGAAATTGCCATTTACCGCCCCCTTTAAACATGATTTTGTCGTCCCCCTGAAGTTGCCGCCCGGGGGAATACGGAGATACTCTTTGATTCTTCCGCCCCGCTGATGGTTACCGCTCGGGGCAGTAGAGCTAAAAAAAAAAGGTCGGAACCGCACGAATTTGCCATTTATCGCCCCATTCAACATGGTCTTACCGATCCCCCTAAACTTGCCGTCCGGGGCAGACGGAGGTATTCTTTGATTTTGCTGCCCCACTGATGGTTGCCGCTCGGGCAGTAGAGCTAAAATCAAAAGTAGAAACCACGCGAAATTGCCATTTACCGCCCCCTTTAAACATGATTTTGCCGTCCCCTGAAGTTGCCGCCCGGGGGAATACGGAGATACTCTTTGATTCTGCCGCCCCGCTGATGGTTACCGCTCGGGGCAGTAGAGCTAAAAAAAAAAGGTCGGAACCGCACGAATTTGCCATTTATCGCCCCATTCAACATGGTCTTACCGTCCCCCTAAACTTGCCGTCCGGGGCAGTACGGAGCTATTCTTTGATTTTGCTGCCCCACTGATGGTTGCCGCTCGGGCAGTAGAGCTAAAATCAAAAGTAGAAACCACGCCAAATTGCCATTTACCGCCCCCTTTAAACATGATTTTGTCGTCCCCCTGAAGTTGCCGCCCGGGGGAATACGGAGATACTATTTGATTCTACCGTCCCGCTGATGGTTACCGCTCGGGACAGTAGAGCTAAAAAAAAAGGTCGGAACCGCACGAATTTGCCTTTTATCGCCCCATTCAACATGGTCTTACCGTCCCCCTAAACTTGCCGTCCGGGGCAGTACGGAGCTATTCTTTGATTTTGCTACCCCACTGATGGTTGCCGCTCGGGCAGTAGAGCTAAAATCAAAAGTAGAAACCACGCCAAATTGCCATTTACCGCCCCCTTTAAACATGATTTTGTCGTCCCCCTGAAGTTGCCGCCCGGGGGAATACGGAGATACTCTTTGATTCTGCCGCCCCGCTGATGGTTACCGCTCGGGGCAGTAGAGCTAAGAAAAAAAAGGTCGGAACCGCACGAATTTGCCATTTACCGCCCCATTCAACATGGTCTTACCGTCCCCCTAAACTTGCCGTCCGGGGCAGTACGGAGCTATTCTTTGATTTTGCTACCCCACTGATGGTTGCCGCTCGGGCAGTAGAGCTAAAATCAAAAGTAGAAACCACGCGAAATTGCCATTTACCGCCCCCTTTAAACATGATTTTGTCGTCCCCCTGAAGTTGCCGCCCGGGGGAATACGGAGATACTCTTTGATTCTGCCGCTCCGCTGATGGTTACAGCTCGGGGCAGTAGAGCTAAAAAAAAGTCGGAACCAAATGAATTTGCCATTTATCGCCCCATTCAACATGGTCTTACCGTACCCCTAAACTTGCCGTCTGGGGCAGTACGGACCTATTCTTCGAGATTGCCGCCCCGCTGATGGTTGCCGCTCGGGGCAGTAGAGCTAAAATAAAAAAGTCGTAACCGCACGAATTTGCCATTTACCGCCCCTTTAAACATGATTTTGCCGTCCCCCTGAAGTTGCCGCCCGGGGGAATACGGAGATACTCTTTGATTCTGCGCCCCGCTGATGGTTACCGCTCGGGGAAGTAGAGCTAAAAAAAATGAAGTCGTAACCGCACGAATTTGCCATTTATTGCCCCATTCAACATGGTTTTACCGTCCCCCTAAGCTTGCCGTCCGGGGCAGTACGTAGCTATTCTTCGATTTTGCCGCCCCGCTGATGGTTGCCGCCCCACTGATGGTTGCCGCTCGGGGCAGTAAAGCTAAAATAAAAAAATAGTAACCACACGAAATTGCCATTTACCGCCCCTTTAAACATGATTTTGCGTCCCCCTGAAGTTGCCACTCGGGACAGCACGGAGCTATTCTTCGATTTTATCGCCCCGTTGATGGTTGCCACTCGGGACAGTGGAGCTATAAAAAGGTCGCCATTATGCGAATTTGACATTTACCGCCCCTTTAAAGATAATTTTGCCGCCCGGGGCAACGCACCGGTTAGACCAGCCCAGATCCGGCACTGATCCTCGAGTACCGACTGTCTTGATCGCGGTTTTAGGCGGTTTACCGTAATCATCTAGCGGAATCCCCAATCTCCGCCCCATAAACTGTACATTTCACAAATGAAAAACACTGACAGAACATACCTAGGGGGCGTCCATTAATTACGTGAGGTGAAATAGATGAGGGTCCGGAATTCCGGAAAACACCTCACGTAATTAATGGACCTTCCCTTAATGTTTTTCAGACGGATGACAACACTTAAGCTCCCTTTATCCCCCTACTCCCCCGGTTAAGATAAGTTCCTCCTTGTTAGCGGGAGAAGCAGCAAACCGTCCCTTGCGAATTCATGATGACTGGTGCTCATTCACTTCAGTTATCAGAAAAACCACTTGGAGGTTTATAAATACCACAGGTAGATCATATAAGCCTGTATGGCCATTTTGAATCATCAGTGTGTACCCGCACAAGAAGATAAACTGGTACGTATTTTTCCTGTGTATTTTTTTCGGTGTATTTTTTCATATTTCTTCCGCTCCCGAGTCGAGGAAGGATCCTCTTTTGAACTTGTTTACTACAGGTGTGTCCAACCTAAATGAACTTGCGGGCCACTTTGGAAATCCGTCATAACTCCGCGGGCCGTATATGAAATCATTTTTCTCCATACTAGATTTAGACCCAACATAGACTTGTTTTGGAGTGAAAAATTGAAACATAATGAGTCATCGTTATTGTGTTTACTATTATCCTTACATGTAAACATAGATAATAATAAAAGCACTTTTTTTATTTTATTTTATCTGCTTAACGTCTCTCTAACAGCGAGGTCTTTAGAGACGGGAAAGGATGGGGGGCAAGGAATGGAAAGGAATTCGGCCATGGCCTTTTGAAGGAAGCATTCCGGCATTTGACTGGCGCACATTTTACAGAAATATATAACACTAAAAATGAAATATAAAAAATATATAAATATAAATGAAATCATTATTTTTTTTTACTTATGGCTTTACGCCTCGTCGACGGCTAAGGCCATTAGAGGCGGGATGGGACTGGAGACAAGGAACAGGAAGGAATTCGGCCATGGCCTTTTTGAAGGAAGCATCCCGGCATTCGCCTGGAGTGATTTGGGGGAACCATCGAAAACCCAAATCTGGATGCCCGGACGGGGATTCGAACAGGCGTCCTCCTGAATGCGAAGCCTGAACGTAAACCGTTCACCCACCACGCTCGGCGAAATCATTATAAAATATTTATTTTACTGGTGCGATATTTGTTTCTCCACTCTTTCACTTAGCATTTGCAAATCGATCTCAATTTGTGTATGCACATCGTAATTGGTGTTGCACTTTACTGTCCGTTATGTTTGAGCGTGTTTTGTGTTAGGACAATTTCATTTTCGAAAAAAAGAAAAAAATACTATTACGTTAAGGTGTAAGTTGAACCAACAGCCCTAACAACTGGTTGTGCCAGATTATCAAATTGGAAAATTTCCCTTTTGTGACATAAGCGTTATAAAAATCATTTTTTGATTCTAATGTTTCAAAAATGTGTTGTATTTCAATATTGCACTCTAACTCAACCAGGACCATTTGGAGATATTCTGGGGCCGACTTGATTTCAACATGAAAGGGAGATGAATATATTTGAAAAAAATTGTTGTATTTGTTAACTCTAGATTACTGAACCGGCTTTCAATAGCAGCTGTAAGTTTTCACTACTTTGGCCATTATAAAATAAATATATTTTGTGAAAGTGTGGTGAATCTCGCGAGCCCTGGGATAGTAAATAGCAACTTTGTCCAAGTTATTCTCGTAAAAAAAATGAAAATTATTAAAAATTTAAACCACACTGCGCCAGATTATAGAGTACTGCACTTAGCCTTAACATGTATTTTGTGTTAGGGCTTTAATATAAAAAAACTACCAACTACAAAACGACAAAACTACCTGAAAGCGTGCTTACAATCAATTCCGTTAGGAAGTAAGTTTTAAGGCCGTCATAAATGACGACTTGAAGGCAGATTTCTTGTCTCACAACTTGAATAACTTTTGTAAGCTAAAATTACTCATTCCCTCTGCTGTAAATACAGCGTGTTTCAAAAAGCACTTTAAAACTTTGAAAATTCATATAAATTTCATGAAAGAAGGTACAGAGGTGGTTTTGGTGTTGTTTTGAAGGAAAGCACTTCAAGTTTTGACTCGCGTAGTCCGCTAGTGCCTAATCGCGCCGCACAAGCGCTAGCGGCAGTTACGTTAAAGATGGCTGCCTTCACTGGACCCGAGCGTTTTAGCTGTGTGTTTTGGTTTGAAGAATCGAAGTCTGCGACAACAGTTCAGCGTAATTTTCGTACCAAGTACGCTAAAGATCCTCCTAGTAGGCCTACAATTTATGAGCGGCATAGATGTTTTGTAGAAACAGGGTGCTCAGTAAAACATAAAAAAATCCTCATGTCGTCCAAGCACATCTGACGAGGTCGTTGAGCAAGTGAGAAAAAGTTTTGTCAACAGCCCTACGAAATCGACCCGGCGTGCATCTCGTGAGCTGCAAGTCCCACATACGACGGTTTGGCGTGTGTTGAGAAAACGTTTGCATTTCAAACCATACAGATATTCGCTTTTACAAGCAACTAAAGACACTGATAAGATTGCACGTAGGAACTTCTGTGTGGATATGTTAAATCGAGTGGACGATGATGAACATTTCTTGGACAACGTAATCTTTTCTGACGAGTCAACTTTTCACTTAAGTGGCAAGGTTAACACACATAACTGCAAGATGGCGCACCACCGCACTATCTGACTGACGTCCGGGATTTTCTCAATGACCGCTTTCCAGGTTAATGGATTGGCCGTGATGCGCCAATTGCATGCCCCCCCCCCCCCGTTCCCCAGACCTGACACTGCTAGATTTTTTCTTCTGGGGTTTCATAAAAGATATGGTGTACGTACCTCCTGTGCCGGCCACTCTACCTGAACTTAGAGCAAGAATTTACGCTGCTGCTGAGCAAGTTACACCTGAAATGCTAGTGCGAGTCTGGGAAGAAATCGACTACCGATGGGATGTCTGCAGAATAACCAACGGAAGCCACATAGAACATCTTTAGTTTAAGGTAAAAAAACTTGAAGTGCTTTCCTTTAAAACAACACCAAAACCAGCTCTGTACCTTGTTTCATAAAGTTTATATGAATTTTCAAAGTTGTAAAGTCCTTTTTGAAATACCCTGTACAAATGCTAATATTTCTGCATGAAAATGAATTTTTTTTATCGCACACTCATTAATACAATCACTGTGGCGCCAAGTGAATGTGATTCAAAATTCCTGTCCTTACCACAACAGAGCTCACCCCATACAACGAAACCATCTACATCGACCAAATATAAGTAAATAATATGGCAGGCGCGTTAATACAATCACTTTATCGCGATATAAACGTGAGTCAATATTTCTTTTGGGGCCGTCCACTAAGTACGTGAGGGGTTTTTCCGGAAATCTGGACCCCCCCTTTCTGAAATAACGTGATCCCCCCCCCCTGCTAATTGACCTTGTAGTTTTTTGAGATTTTTTTTTTTTAACTCTATCATCCTTCAAGAATTTGGAAACCTCACGTGATATTTCCGTTGACGCCCTCCCCTTGGTGGGGTTTCGTGATATTTCGCCAGACCGCCCCCCTTTTTTCTGCTTCGCCTCACGTAATTAATGGACGCTCGTATACTGTGACAGCGATCAGAGAATGCAATGAAAACAATCTACATCAAACGAATATAAATAAACAAAGCAACTGCACAAAATCTTCTCGGGCTTTCCACCGGGATAGCGCGTCTGTAAAAATAGATAGCGACGTTTCGGAGCCTGTCTCTGGCTCCATCTTTCGGCGAAGTGTCGAATATCGGAAATGTCCCAGTTTATAAGCCCATTTTATTTCAACAAAGCGATTACTAAACAAAAAAAGTGGGTGTTTCAGTATGTAAAAAAAAAAAGGCGTATCAGTATGTACACGCCCAAAAAGTGAATCTTCTATGTATTTTTCTGTATACACTGATCAGCCAAAACATTATGGCCGCCTGCTAATTAGTGTGTTGGTTCATCTTTGGAGCGCAATGCAGCAGCGATTCGGTGTGGCATGGATTCGAAAAGTCCTTATTAGGTTTCAGGAGTTGTCTGGCATCAGATGTCTACGCACAGGTCACGTTAAATTACGGCCCGGTGGTTTGTGGGGCGCGGCGGCTGGGAACGAGCATCTCGGAAACGGCGAGGCTGGTCGGCTGTTCGCGTGCTACTGTAGTGAGCATCTATGCAGAGTGGTTGAGGGACGGTGAAACCACGACTGGGCGACAAGGTGGTGGACGTCCACGCGTCATCACAGAACGTGGAGGTCGGAGGCTTAAAGCGGGATAGGCGGCGATCTGTGGCAGATCTGACAGACATAGTAACATGCTGGTGCAGGCACAAGTGATTCGGAACACACTCTGCTGGCAGATCTGTCACAGAGCTTTGGGGACATCCATTAATTACGTGAGGTAAAATAGGGGGGGGAGGGGTCCGGCGAAATCTCACCAAGGGGGAGGGGGGGGGGTCTACGGAAATCTCACGTGAGATTTTGCGAAAAAATTTTGGACAGTAGAGCTAAAAAAAAAGTCTACAATTTGTGCCAAAGTCGATTTTAGGCGTCAAAAAGTGAGGCTGTGACCTAAAAAAACTCTACAAAAGTTTTCAGGGCGATTTCTAGGGGGGTTCTCGCGGACCAGATCTCACCACAGGAGGGGGGGGGGGGGGTCCGGCCAGATCTCACGAAATCTCACCAGGGGGGAGGGAGGGTCCAGAAATCCGGAAAAACACCTCACGTAATTTGTGGATGCCCCCTTTACAGAGCGGGCAAGCCTCCGACCTCCACGTTCTGTGATTTATGCTTTGCGAACCAGGAATTCTGATCTATAGAATGTCGTTATTCCACTAAATGTAGTTTGCGTTGCTTTTCATGTGTTTGGCTGTCTCTGCATCGTTTGATTTTGTTGCGGAGATTGTGGTTAGGTTAAATCGGAGCCTGACTAGAATATTCTTGTTACAACATAGAGCACCAGGAATTTAGTTATTATTGGTGATTAATAAGCAGCTAAAAATGTATTTCAGACAACACTAAGATAGAAGGGCTGCTAGATTTGTTTCTGGAAATTATCGCAGAATGCAATCAGTGACGGATATGATAAAGGAGCTGGAATGGGATTCATTGCAAGACAGGAGGAGGGTCATGGGAGTGTACAACGCATATACTGGCGATGAGGCATGGAAAGATATTGCAATAGGTATGAAAAGTAGTGCATAGAAGGGAAGAGATGACCATGACCACAAGCTGGCACTCGATTTCAGGCACAAGGGTGTGGGAAGATTCTCTTTTTTAGGTAAGGGTGTCAGGGATTGGAATAAGTTACCAAGAGAAATGATGAATAATTGACCGAAAACTTTGAAAGAATTTAAAGATAAAATTTGTAGAGGGCAAATGTAGGTGGGTACAGGATAGGGGGAAAATGGGGGTGTAGGGAAATTGCCACCGGAGCCTGTGCTCCATTGAAATTAAATTAAATGTAAAAAAAGATATTATAACACGGTAATTAAGACAGCAGTTACTTATGCAATTGAAACATTAGCAATGAACACAATAAAAGCAACAGAACAAATCAAGAAAGAAGAAAGAAAAATTATCACAAAAATCCTGGGACCCAGAGTGAACGAAGATGGACAGTATAGACTTCAAAATACAAAATCTACAGAGAAAATATCAAACACAGAATCATACATGAGGAAAAAAAAGGCTGAAATTTTATGGACATCTGAATAGACTTCCGAAGGAAAGAATCTCAAGACAAATTTTAGAATACACACAAACAGTAAAAACAACAACCACATGGATGAATGCTAAGGGAGACGTCACAGACAGAGAGATTTTTAATAAGAAAGTGAACTCGAGGGAAGTTATTTCAGAGAGAAAAAAGGAAAAATCTCAACGCGCCTGGACAGCTGAAGAGAAGAAAACCGTCAGTGAAAGAATGAAAAAATATTGGTCCGACAAGAACAACATCCCAAAGAGGAACTGAACGCATCCAGTCAGGATTGCTTATCGTTTCCCGTTATGGGGACAAACGAAAATAATAATAATAATAAGTAGCTTTTATGAGCGCTATGTTAGTCACAAAATTTTTTGCAATTAGTTTTCGTTAGTTTCTAAGCCCGATAAAACTGAGGGCTGAACGCAGGTGTCTGGCTCATAACTTCAATAACTTTTTGAAAGCATAACTAACATATCCCATCTTTTGTAAAGACGAATGATGATATTTCTGAATGAAAATGAAAGCTTTTATCGCAGCAGCGGTTAGAGAATATGATGAAATCATCAACATTGAACGAATATAGATAAAGAAAAAAATCAAAAATACTGTTGCATGTCTCGCTATTTAATAATGGCGAATCCTCACGACAATATCCTGTCTGACGTTGTCATGTGATTATCAACGTTCTACGCATGCGCAAAACGTTGCGACGCATGCACTCTTAACGCGTAACGCTAACAAATTTCTCCTTACTACCGCCAAAGAAGTTTCACGTAAAAAAAAAAAAAAAAAAAAAAAAAAAAATCCAGCAGGAGAAGGCAGATGCGCCTACTTATTATACAAATGGGGCTGGGTAGATTCTTCAAATTGTGATTGTGGAGCAGTGCTAGAAATTAGTTTATAAATCCAGGCGTATATGTTACTCCTAACTTTTAGACTTGGGCGTAAAATGGAAATGTTCAGGCGTAATTATTATACGAGGCGCGTCCAGAAAGTAAGTTCCGCTTCAATTTATCTCCGCTGCAGCGCTGCGATTGCAGTTTCGCACATGCGCTGTAGACGATGTGTATCAAGGGGAAGAACGTGCGCCATTTGGAGATCGCTGTCAGTTACGTACGCTTTGTTGTGCTTGTTTGAAATGTCGGCGTTGATTGAAAATCCCGCCGCCTGTAAAATCAGGTCTGTGATTCGGTTTCTGAATACGATGAAAGTGAAACCAAGTGAAATTTATCGGCAAATTATGATGTTTACGGACCAAATGCGATGAGTGATTCGATGGTGAGAAGATGGGTCCGACAGTTCAATGGCGGGCGTAGTGATGTGCACGATGAAGAACGAAGTGGGCGTCCACCTTTGGTTACAGAAGAACTGGTTCACGCGATTGATGACAAGATCCAGGAAAACCGTAGGTTTACAATTAGTGCTCTCGCTATGGACTTCCCCCAAATTTCACGATCACTGATGCATGAATTTATTACCAAACAACTGAAATTCCGTAAACTTTGCTCACGTGGGGTACCAAAGATTCTCACTGAGCAACACAAAACACAACGGATGGGTAGTGCACTTGAGTTTTTGACCCGTTATGCTGAAAGCGGCGAAGAATTTCTGAGACGGATAGTCACAGGAGATGAAACGTGGGTTTCTTACGACACGCCTGAGAGTAAGCGGCAATCAATGGAATGGAGGCACACTCCATCCCCACCAAAGGTTAAGCCGAAGCAAATCATGACACCTCGGAAAATGATGTGCACAGTGTTCTGGGACTGGAAAGGCATCCTACTCATTGACTTCTTACCGCGTGGTCAAACAATCAAAGCAGATGCTTATTGCGAGACACTTCGGAAATTGCGCCGTGTAATTCAGAATAAGCGCCGGGGACTGCTGTCAAAAGGTGTTGTTTTGCTTCACGACAACGCACGACCACACACTGCAAACTTGACGAAAAACCTCGTACAGGGATTTGGCTGGGACGTGTTTCCCCATCCTCCGTACAGCCCTGACCTCGCTCCTAGCGACTTTCATCTGTTCTTACATCTCAAGTCTTTCCTTGGCGGTCATCACTTCACCAATGACGACGAGCTGAAAGAAACTGTTTCCAACTGGTTGAAGACACAGGCGGCAGATTTCTATGAAGAAGGTATACAGAACCTGGTGCCACGCTATGACAAATGCCTGCAAAATTTCGGCAGTTATGTGGAAAAGTAGTTTGAGAGTTATAGAATTTTGTGCAATAAAAATTTCTTCTGTATCTGTGTACAATTTCATTTTATTACCAAACGGAACTTACTTTCTGGACGTGCCTCGTAATTATGAAAATACAGATTTTATAGCTTAAAACCTACTCCAGCACAATTTAAAACAGTAAATAAGTCTAAATAGGCCAATACATTAGATACCAAAATTGTGAAATGGATTAATATAATTGTTGATTTTATTGCATTTATTAGATTAACTTTTGAATTTTAAAGAAGTTGATCAGAGTAGCTGATGAGTTACTAAGTTTTTTTAGCGTTTACTTGCTTGTTCACCCCCTGGATTTCGTGAAGTCGGAGTAGGCCTATTGGTAGTAGCTGAAGAGCCTGATGATTTGTCAGCAGATGATGTATCTTCATTTTGTGGCATTCCTTGTTTACCAGTGCTTGTAATACTTTTATCACCACCACTTGTCTTTACAACTGGTATAAAGTTAAAGTCAGTAATTTTACCAGACACCTTCGCTTCCTTTGTTAAACGAAAAACGCATGATGTGGAATTGTCTTTTACTTCGCGATACTACCCTTACACTATTGCCACATCTTCTGAACTTCAGAAACATATTTGAAACAGATCAACAATGCGACAGGAATTATAATTGAAATTGATTATTAGAACTAAACCTTGAACATGCAAAACTGAAAACAAAGTACTGAAATTTTTTTTTTAATTTCGATGCTTAGGCGTATTTTGTACGCCTTTGGTAGACATTGCAGACGTAAAATAAAAAATTGAGGCGTAATTACGCCCAACGCCCGGTCAATTTCGAGCACTACTGTGGAGCCACCTTACAGACAAATAATCACATTGTTTCTATCTGTCCTACTAGGGAACACGATGCGTCGATCAGTGCAGCTGACTGGATTAAAACATTAGATCTAAAGACATGAAATTGTACAAGCTTGTGATATGTACATTTCCTATTGTCTACCTTGTTAAATTTCATACGATAAATAAATAAATAACTTAAAAAAAAAAAAAATCTGGGTTTGAACAGGATTTATCCAGTTGGTCGTCTCATAAACGATTTCTCGGGAAAGTGTTGAGCAGTGATAGCCGAGACACTATTATTAAGGTTCTTCGGTGGTTTAATTACTGATTAATTAATTAAAAAGTCCACCAAAAAAAAATTATGTTGAAGATGTTTGTTTATTTTGATCAAAACAACAAGTCAGCGATATTCACAAGCATAGATACAATACAGAGATGCACTTCTGAGCCGTTGCAAATAAAATCTCTGTGAACTCAACTGGATGAAACTCTCTGTAACACTGAATAGTCCACTAACTAACTAACTTCCTTACTAACTTCTCTGTCCAGCCGGTCTGTTTATATAGTCTCTATCGAAATTACGAGAATTCTTCAAAGGCATCCGCCCGATATTTCTCGATCATTAACAATCACTCAAACAATCAAACATATTAAAAAACAATCGGAATTAATTCAAAATTACTTAACAACATTACACAATGATCAGAAATGGTAATTAGAGATACTTAAATACAAAATTATTTACAGAAATCATCTCAAACTGTAGAAAATTGTCCTGTAGACATCGTAACTTGCATTAATACATGGAATTACAAACATTTAAGAAATTCTCTTGCATCATTCGGTTCTTAAACATATTAAATTGACTTTAAATAATTTTCTTTCATAAAACAAAGTCTATATACACTGATTTACAAGAATTTACAAAATAAACATATCAAATCACTTTCAAGTAAACTTTAGCTCATTTCAAATACTTCATACAGTACAATGCTATTTAAAATTCAGGTATGAGGGCTGTTACACTATGTGCCAGCTTATCAGAGCTTTGCTGGTCGTAGTTGGGCAGCGTGGTAATTTAAATGGTGACTCATCGTGACGTAATCCTAACCTCTTAGGGTGCCTTTATGTTGGAGCTGCCATAAACGAGGAGAGCGACGATAAACGCGGCGACAAAAGCAGCGCTCAACTTCCTTCTTCGTGTAGTGTTTATACAGGGTGGTCAGAAATTCACTCAACGGCGGGTAAGGGCAGTGTTCGGGACGTTGCACTAACGAAATAAATACAGAAAAAAAATCTAGTAAAAGTCGTACCGTTTTTTAGTTATACGCAGCTAAAGTTGGCCAATAAGAGCGCTGCGCGGGCGAATTCAAACAGCCTTCCACAGGCGGTGTTGCCAAGCGTATTTTGATTAAATTAGAGAAGGTACAATTTTGGAAGACTCGCAAATTCAGTAACTCAGCGTTGTCGTGCCGGTTTGCAGTTGAGGGAGGACATTTTGAGCAGTTGCAGTAAAATGTAAGGGACCGTATTTTTGTTATTGTTGTTTTAGTGGGATACATCTTACATCTTCTTTCTTATTATTATTATTATTTTATTATATATAAAAATCAATGTTTGTTTGTTCGTCTTCTATGCATTCCTATACCATTTATCAGATTGCAATGAAACTTTGGAGAGTTTTCGAGTGTGCGTCTGCGAAGGTTCCTGTGAAAACAAAATTCCAAAACGTCACCCCCTATTCCCCATAACACCCCATAATTTAGGCAAAACCACATTTTTTATCCGATTTAGATAGGAATTTGTACACTCATACTATAAAACAAACATAAAAATACTGCCTACATATGGTTTCCGAATATTCATCCCCTCTCCCCCTTCCCACCCCCATTACGTTTTTACCCCATAATTTAGGCAAACCACATTTTTTATCCGATTTAGATAAGAATTTGTACACTTATACTTTAAAACAAACAGAAAAATACTGCCTACGTTTGGTTTCCGAATATTCATCCCCTCTCCCCCTTTCCACCCCCATTACGTTTTTTACCCCATAATTTAGGCAAACCACATTTTTTATCCGATTTAGATAGGAATTTGTACACTTATACTTTAAAACAAACAGAAAAATACTGCCTACGTTTGGTTTCCGAATATTCATCCCCTCTCCCCCTTTCCACCCCCATTACGTTTTTACCCCATAATTTAGGCAAACCACAGTTTTTATACGATTTAGATAAGAATTTGTACACTTATACTTTAAAACAAACAGAAAAATACTGCCTACGTTTGGTTTTCTGAATATTCATCCCCTCTCCCCATTTCCAACGCCATTACGTTTTTACCCCATAATTTAGGCAATACCACATTTTTTATCCGATTTAGATAAGAATTTGTACACTTACACTTTAAAACAAATAGAAAAATACTGCCTACGCATGGTTTCCGAATATTCATCCCCTCTCCCCCTTTCCAATCCTATTACGTTTTTACCCCATAATTTAGGCAAACCACATTTTTTATCCAATTTAGATAAGAATTTGTATACTTACTGTCTAAAACAAACAGAAAAATACTGCCTACGTATGGTTTCCGAATATTCATCCCATCCACCCCTTTCCAACCCCATTACGTTTTTACCCCATAATTTAGGCAAAACACATTTTTTATACGATTTAGATAAAAATTTGTACACTTATACTTTAAAACAAACAGAAAAAAAACTGCTTACGTATGGTTTCCTAATATTCATCCCCTCTCCCCCTTCCAACCCCATTACGTTTTCACCCCATGAATTAGGCAAACCACATTTTTTATCCGATTTAGATAAAAATTTGTACACTTATACTTTAAAACAAACAGAAAAATACTGCCTACGTTTGGTTTCCGAATATTCATCCCCTCTCCCCCTTTCCACCCCCATTACGTTTTTACCCCATAATTTAGGCAAACCACATTTTTTATCCGATTTAGATAGGAATTTGTACACTTATACTTTAAAACAAACAGAAAAATACTGCCTACGTTTGGTTTCCGAATATTCATCCCCTCTCCCCCTTTCCACCCCCATTACGTTTTTACCCCATAATTTAGGCAAACCACATTTTTTATCCGATTTAGATAAGAATTTGTACACTTATACTTTAAAACAAACAGAAAAATACTGCCTACGTTTGGTTTCCGAATATTCATCCCCTCTCCCCCTTTCCACCCCCATTACGTTTTTACCCCATAATTTAGGCAAACCACATTTTTTATCCGATTTAGATAGGAATTTGTACACTTATACTTTAAAACAAACAGAAAAATACTGCCTACGTTTGGTTTCCGAATATTCATCCCCTCTCCCCCTTTCCACCCCCATTACGTTTTTACCCCATAATTTAGGCAAACCACATTTTTTATCCGATTTAGATAGGAATTTGTACACTTATACTTTAAAACAAACAGAAAAATACTGCCTACGTTTGGTTTCCGAATATTCATCCCCTCTCCCCCTTTCCACCTCCATTACGTTTTTACCCCATAATTTAGGCAAACCACATTTTTTATCCGATTTAGATAGGAATTTTACACTTATACTTTAAAACAAACAGAAAAATACTGCCAACATATGGTTTCCGAATATTCATCCCCTCTCCCCCTTTCCACCCCCATTACGTTTTTACCCCATAATTTAGGCAAACCACATTTTTTATCCGATTTAGATAGGAATTTGTACACTTATACTTTAAAACAAACAGAAAAATACTGCCTACGTTTGGTTTCCGAATATTCATCCCCTCTCCCCCTTTCCTCCCCCATTACGTTTTTACCCCATAATTTAGGCAAACCACAGTTTTTATACGATTTAGATAAGAATTTGTACATTTATACTTTAAAACTAACAGAAAAATACTGCCTACGTTTGGTTTTCTGAATATTCATCCCCTCTCCCTATTTCCAACGCCATTACGTTTTTACCCCATAATTTAGGCAATACCACATTTTTTATCCGATTTAGATAAGAATTTGTACACTTACACTTTAAAACAAATAGAAAAATACTGCCTACGCATGGTTTCCGAATATTCATCCCCTCTCCCCCTTTCCAATCCTATTACGTTTTTACCCCATAATTTAGGCAAACCACATTTTTTATTCAATTTAGATAGGAATTTGTATACTTACTGTCTAAAACAAACAGAAAAATACTGCCTACGTATGGTTTCCGAATATTCATCCCATCCACCCCTTTCCAACCCCATTACGTTTTTACCCCATAATTTAGGCAAAACACATTTTTTATACGATTTAGATAAAAATTTGTACACTTATACTTTAAAACATACAGAAAAAAACTGCTTACGTATGGTTTCCTAATATTCATCCCCTCTCCCCCTTCCAACCCCATTACGTTTTCACCCCATGAATTAGGCAAACCACATTTTTTATCCGATTTAGATAAGAATTTGTACACTTATAGTTTAAAAGGAGAGAGAAATACTGTGCACAATAATTTCACAAAAACCCAATCCCTCTCATCTCTTTCCACCACCTTAATTACCCCCTCTTCCCCATAACACCCCATAATTTAAACAAACCCGCAAACCGTTCGTCCGATTACGGCGAAGCTATGGTGAATTGTCGAGGGGATGTCGAAAATGGTTCCTGTCAAAAAAATTTAAAAACCCACCCCTCCTACCCATAATTTAGACAAAACCACATATTTCATATGATTTCAATGGGAATTTGCACAAACAGAAAAATACTGCCTGCATATGTTTTCCAAAGCGCATCCCCTCTCACCCTTTCCAACTGAAAATGAATGAAACAGCAGTTTAAAATTTAATTGTAAATATTTTTTCATTTAATCTATGTGCCTACTCAAGTCCAGCAATAGTGAAGCATTGCCGGATCAGCTAGCTTTTGCTAAAAACAAGATTATTCAGAGATTATTTAATTTACGGTTACTGTCGCGGGTTGACGCTTATTGTAAGTAAATCCGTGTTGGGTTTCAATGTTGCGACAGATAACGTCAAGTTGAAAATGAAATTACTGCACAGTAATTTTGTTTTGTATCAGTGACAAAAGGGCTTCCAATGAGTGACAGCTTGTTTACCTTTTGCGGCTTGCCGCGCGTTAGCGAGTTGATACACGTTACCAAAATGTTTACAACTTATTTGAATAAGAAAAGGCTTTTTGCAGCAGAGAAAGTTACAAACGGTGGTAATGGGTTTATTGTTTTTTTTTTATCAAAAGTTTACTGTTTTTTGTTTTATTGTTGAAAAATAGTAGCACGGATCTTCACGTTAATCAATAAAAATGTTGTGATTGAAATCAAGTGAAATACAATTACATGGAATAAAAGAAGCTTCTTTGCAACGAATTAGTTAAGTTTGCAGACACTTTATTTTATTTATTTTTTTTTTTTTTTTGGTGCCAGTAACTAAACGATTTTTGTACAAAAATTAAAGATTAATCTAGCAAGCAGATCAACTAATGCAAAACCAATTCCTATAAAAAAAATTCCTTTAGCCCCACCATCGACTTCCCGAAAAATGTCGTGGATTACTGATTAATTCAGATTACTAACCTAGTGGTCAGATTTATGTTTTCCATGGTTTCCCAAATCACTCCAGGCAAATGCCGGGATGCTACCTTCAAAAGGCCATGGCCGAATTCCTTCCCATTCCTTGCCCCACATCCTTTCCTGTCTCTAAAGACTTCGCTGTTAGAGAGACGTTAAGCAGATACACAAAAAAAAAAAAACAAAAAAAAAATGTCCTAGTGGCTTCTAAAAACAAAGAAATTATAGTGCCTTGGCAGCGTAGTCGGTAAAACACCAGACTCTCAAACTGAAGCTTGCGGGTTCGATCCCCCCTTCCGAAGAGTTTTTCTTTTCGCTTTCTTTGGCGGTCCCATGCCTCGAGTACGTTTGGCAACACCGCCTGTGGAAGGCTGCTTGAATTCGCCAGCGCAGAGCTCTTATTGGCCCACTTTAGCTGCGTATAACTAAAAAACGGTACGACTTTTACTAGATTTTTTTGGTATTTATTTTGTTAGTGCACTGCCCTTACCCGCCGATGAGTGAATTTCTGATCACCCTGTATAGGCTGGTCTACACGTAATGTCTTGACGGACGCTTTACTTCGTCAGACAAGACGTCAGGTAAAACTGACCGAAAACTCGCGTCCACGCACGTTTTTCACAGCCGTGTTTAGCTCAGTTCTATTGAAATCATGGGTCAAGCATTACTTTTAGTGGTCGTTTCACTATGTCTCATGAGATTAAAAAGTAAAAATGGTCTAGAACAGCTGTTCCCAACCTTTATTGGTACACGACCCACCTGATATGAGAGTCTATCTAATATCAGAATGGGAACTGTTGTATGACCTCGATACGCTATCGACTATACTATCCTACGAAAAGGCAAATTTTAGTACAAAGGATATACTATGAACAAAAACAAGGAATGATAATACATAAAACAACAAACATATTATAGACCGGGAGGCACCTCATCAAGTTGACAGCTGAAATTCCACGATTAGAAGTAACGCGATCAGCATATGAAAATGCAATTGGTCTGCCAAGTCACTTTTTGGTTGAAACTACCTGCAGACCCGAATTTAATGGTTGATTGAAGGTTTATCATATTACTGCACTAAAATGTATTAACATATGGAAGACTGGGAGCAGGAAAACACAATGGTCAACTTACCAGTCAACCACTAAAATGGGATTTGTAGGTGTTTTCCACCAAGAGATGACTTGGCACGTCAGAGCAATTTTTACAAATCGAGTTTTAACTAATCCTGGTATTTCTGCCGTCAACTCGATGAGACGATGCTTTGTGTAGATGCCTCCCGCTTTTTTTTTTTTTTTTTACAAAGATAATGAAAAATACTTTTAATTATTATAAAAACACAACTTTACAATAAGTGAGATTTCTAGCACTGGTGTTTACTGATGAGGGCATCGATATCAGTGCTAACACTGGTTAATTTTAACATTCAGTCACATTCTACACATAGTTTATTTATGTATTTTGTTTTTCAAAAACATTAAGATATATTTTGGTGGCAAAACCTCGATTTTTTCCGCGACCCACCAAAACACACGCCGCGACCCACCAGTGGGTCGCGACCCATAGGTTGGGAACCGCTGGTCTAGAAGATGGTTGCTAGAGAGGAAAAGGTTCTTTCATCTCAATTAACCTCGGAAATTATCTGATGAACCTGAAGACTGGTGTAATTATTTACGAAAAGTTACGGATCCTTATTTGAAATATATATATAAAAAAAACAAGACACTGCTGTGAGAAGGAGAATCTCACCCCTACAGAGACTGGCTGCTATGATAAGCTTTCTAATAACAAGTAGCTCACAGCTGCAATGTCGCAACAATCTCTTAGCCGCTTTATATCAGAATCTTGTCGAGTTATATACGAAATGTTGAAACTAGGAAATATACACAACATTCAACTACGAAGACGTGGAGTTGTGCTGAAAGATGCGAAACGTTTAAGGGATGCATTCCAGATGTACTTTAATAACCAAGGATCAGAACATTGGCATGACAACGCCCTAACTCTTTCAGGAGAGTTTGATAAAATAAAATAATTTTGAAGACAATAATTATTTCTTTCGTTTACATCTAGCACTACCACAGTTTAGCTATTAAATAAATCTACTTTATTTTTTTTATATGTACAGTTCCGTTAATTTGCAGCGGTTAACAGCTTACATTAACTTCTGAATCATCCTCTGTATTGATAATTGTTTCTCTTGGGGTATCTTTATACTCTAAGAATAAAAGAAAGTCGAAATTCCACAGAGAAGATTTGTAAATATCATCGGCACCAGCACCAAAACGTGCCGACTGCTTAATTTTTAGCAACTTTTTAAGAAACACTGAACGAAAACAATTGAATATTTTCTTTCATATCCGCTTCCTTTGTATCTCAAAGATACACTTGCTTATATTTATCAACCAAAGCATATGCTTAATTTTCTTGTCTTGGTCGCTGTAGTCATTTGACTTTAACTTGCTGTATATAGGGATTGCAATCCAACAAAGCGGAATCCCGCAATCCCGCGGGATCCCGCATCATTAGATAGTCTGGCGGATCCCGCACAAAATTAAGCGGATCCGCAATCCGCAAAATCCGGCGGAAACGCGTGTCAGTGCGTGACTCGCTGCCCCATTCGGTCTCTGTGGATATTTTGCACTGTTTGCCTGTACCCTTCCAGTTGGCATTTGACTCATGTGAACGTGCGTTTGTTTTTGTCAACCTTCGTCATTCGTAAGTAAATAAATACACTTTTACGTATTCATCAAAACTTAAGTTTGTTTCGAGTACACATTTCTGTAATATGAGTTATGGTGCGTATTTAGTACGATTTTCAAACTACATAATTATTTTTTAAGTGTTGTACGGTTACAGATTTTTATTCACGGTTTCATTATTCCCATTTTCTGTATTTGCGGATAAAGTAATTGTGACAATTTCCTAATTTGCTGCTGAAAATTTGATTATTCGTTGATATTAAACTAATGTTATCGTAATTTTAACGATCCCGTACCTATTTAACAGCTATCAAAAGGAAATTGTAGGCCTATATCCTTTGATTTAATGTTGTTTTGGCAGCTGCCTCAATGCGTTTCTTTGACGAAAGCCACCTGCTTACATGTGCCGCTCAGGCTTTCGATTAATCCCTCTTCTCCTTGTTATTATTTCGACTAAAGGTAAAAAAAGTTATAATGAAATTTTCACGGGTGTATCGACGAATTGTGTTGTAGGAACACCATACTTCGACGGCTGCCTCCACCGTCTTCCTCACGTGTGTAATTTCGTGTGTTTGCAATGAAATCCGGAGATACAACCTATGAGGACTTCACTACAATCATTCGCCGAGAAAGTCTCCTTTCTTACTAAAAAATAATAATTTCCGCTCTAAAAACGTCGTTACGCCACATAAGTAAATCTGAAATACTTGACAGTTTACGTGTTGGTGAGTAGTTTCTTTTAATAACATTGAATCAACTGTAATATCAATCAAGGAATCAGGAGATATAATAATGAATCACGCAAAAAAAGGCCAAGTCTCGTGCTTGTGCAGTGACAAAAAGTTATGAGATCTTGTTCTGAGGCAAGTCTACACTTTACAGAGTATATTCACTTCACTTTGTGAAATGAAATCCTTTTTTCGATGTTATAAAAGGCTTATTAAAAAAAAAAAAAAAAAAAAAAAAAAACTCTGGTAAATTGGCCATTATGCAAACCATATTTTTAAACTTATGTGATGTATTGTAAGGCACATAATATGACCTAAGACTCAATATTTACCATTTTTATTATTCATTTAAAAATTGGTTTAGATTTTTTTAAAAATGTAAAAACCTCGAAATACACTAAACACACGCTAAAAAGTTTAAAAGTTTTAATGTCATTTTGCCAATCAAAATATTGTTAACTGCGAATTTTTATCATTTAACATTAAAAATTATTTATTACCTTAATTATTATTTAATTTATTAACGTTTTAAGTAACTATGTTTTAAATATATGCGTTGAAAAACTGTATGTACCAATCCCGTACGGATCCCGCGGGATTGGCGCAAATCCCGCGCGGATCCCGCGGGATTGCAATCCTTAGCTGTATACAATGATAACTATGATACAACTCAGTGAAATGCTTATTTTTTTTTTTTTTGTCCTTAACGCTGTAGCCATTTGACTTTAACTTGCCGTATCCAGGGATAACTAAGATATAAAGCAATTAATTCCGTAAACAAATCACTGTCCTAGATTCTAAAAGACCACAGCGTAAAATGTCTACGAAAAGAAAATCAAATTAATGGTTATTTTAGCTCTGCACAAGCTGGGAGATGATTAAAAACCGAAGCGAAAACATCAGTCAAGACCGACAACAATGCCCCCGCCGATCCTTTTTCTGGAAGTCGTCCGTCTTCGTACAGTTCAGGTAAAACGTCAGTTTTGCTGTCCTCGCACAATGTTTTGTCTGATTAAGTAAAATGTCCGTGTTTTATATTGCAGGCAATTGTCAACCGGACAGACATGTAGAAATCTAGCTTATTCCTTTCGTATGGGAGTTGCATTGCAACAGTTTTAGAAATTGTAAGAGAAATAATTATCGAAAATATTTCAACCACTGCATATGATAATTGCAGAGGAACAGGGTTTCGTAAAGAATAGCTGAAGATTATTAAAATAATTGTATTTTTTTCCGAATTGCATGGGCGCTATCGACGGAAAACACGCCATAGTTATGTGTACTGCACACTCTGGCTTCATGTTCCATAAATCCAAGATTTTTCTTTTCTATTCTCCTGCAAGGATTGTTCGATACTAACTATAAATTTATAAACATTGAAGCTGAGGTTATGGTAAACAGATTGACGGTGAAACAGTTAGATCTGCTGCACTGTATGTATCTTGTTTTTTTTTTTTTGGGGGGGGGAGGAGGAAAGCTTTTTTTGGTCAAATTTTTTATTTTTTACACAAAAAAGTGTTACATTTACATTCCATAAATTCAGTCGAAATCATTATAAATATAACTACCATAAGTCAAAGATACTGGACTCTCATTTATAACCTTGATGTATATGCACAAGTATGTAAATTATATGTTATAGTTCATCATCGTACAACTTGTGAGGTGATAGTACAGGGCGTTCGCCGGAAAACGCTATCCTCCCAGTCTGTTGCCGTCGGCAACTTGCTCGGTCAGTGGGGCCAGCAACTCCCGCCACACGGCGCCGTGAATCACCGCACTGTTTAACACCTCCGCTGCCCCAACAGTGCAGTGACGCAGTATAATGGGACCCTTACATTGTTAAGAACGGTTTCTTTGCATTTTAGATAGTTTGTGACTTCAGTCTCTTATTAATCAGTGTTGTGAATAAACGTTTCTTTGCGGTTTGGCTGGTTTGGGGCTTCATACTCTTATTAATCTGTACCGTGTTTGAGTGTGAGTAAAATTATGGTACGTTACAGTTTGCAACAAAGAATATTTCTCTACGATACATATGTGAAGAAGAAGTCGTTTAAAAAGTGTCGCAGTAAATTTCGTCGCGAATTTCCTGGCGCTTTACTACCAGCTAAATCAACAATTCTGCGTCTGGTTCAAAAAGTAAGAGAAACGGGTTCATTTTTTAACAAAAAGAGACTGTCGGTCAACCGTATTCTCACAGAGGAGAAAATTGACGATATCGCTTTTCGACTAGAACAGTCACCCAAAAAATCATTAAGTCAGTTAGGGTAGCGTGTGTCTCGAAATATGTTCAGAAGATGTGAAATGTGCATTACACAAGAGGGTCAACACTTCCAGCATCTTTTATAAGGTAAGCTAATGAATTACGTCACATTTAAATGCTTAGCACACAAGTTTATGAAGTTTATGAAGCGTAATTATTATGAAATAGTCCGCGGCCGACGGTCGAACAATGCCGGAAACTGAGCGCTCGCTCGCCGGGAGCAGTTTCTTCCTTGTAGCGCTAACAGTGGGTTGCGTTTCCCGGCGAACGCCCTGTATTTTCCAAAGAGACTCCATACTTTTCTTTGTGTTTTGTCGACCTTTTCATCGTCCACATCTTGATTTTCACTGTGGACAAGTAATCTTCTAAATTCTTCGTCTTTTTCTGCAGAATGTAGAACATGGTTTAATAGATGGAAGACTGAATATTCCAAATCCCTCTGCCAAACTCTAAAATCACTGAACTTCATGTTTTTATAGGTGACGGAGCTTATCAAGTTTTTAAATAATTTACTATAGCCTTATGGGAAATATTTAGATGCAGACACCGAGCAGGGCGGTGTAATGGTTAGCGTTCTCGCCTCGCATTCGGGAAGACAGTGGTTCGAATCCCCGTCCGGGCATCCAGATTTGGGTTTTCCATGGTTTCACCATATCACTCCAGGCAAATGCCGGGATGCTTCCTTCAAAAGGCCATGGCCGAATTCCTTCCCATTCCTTGCCCCCCATCCTTTCCCGTCTCTAAAGACCTCGATGTTAAAAAGAGACGTAAAGCAGTTACAAAAAAAAAAAAAAAAAAAAAATAGATGCAGACAGATATTTCAATGCTAGGTTGTCAACAACGTGAACAACCGTCATATATGTCTTTGGCATAGTTTATTCTAAATGGAGAATTTTAGCCACAACAATATAAACTTCTGTAGACGTAGGCTAGCTGTCAATTTGTTTGCTACATAATAATGTTATTATTGACAGAGAAGGCATTGAACGTCAACTTAAAATAAACTAGCGATAGCCTCCAGTCGTTTTTTTTCTCTATGGTTCATGATTCATTTAAAAGTATCATTAGATATAAGTTACACCGTATTGTAGAAAGTTTTATAAAAATAAAAAATAAAAATATTTTCAGTAAATTTACTACTGGATTCATGAAATTCTCTAAGGGGGCGTCTATTAATGACGTGAGGTGAAAGGAGAAGGGGGGGGGGTCCGGCGAAATCTCACCAGAAGGTGAGGGGGGGGGGGAGGTCAACGGTAATCTCACGTGAAATTTTCAAATTCTTGTAGGATGGTAGAGCTAAAAAAAGTCTACAAATAACGCAAAAGTCGACTTTAGGGGTGGGGAGGGGGGGGGATTTGGTCAAAAAAACCAGCCATGGAAGCATGAGACCTAAAAAAAAAAATGTTTCAACCCATGTTGTCATCTACGGTTATTCGAATTCAGATCTGCTTCCTTTATGGACGCGAGAATCCAGAAAACACAACCATAACAAAATCGGGGGTTTCGTTTTCCAACCCACAATCTTTCATCTCAGAGCAAAATCCGATCACACGTCTCGATAGTCAAACGATCAAAGGATTCTTGCCGCCTGGGTAGTAACGTGAAATTTCATGCCCTGGAGAAAGAGAGGCACCGTCATTTTGGGTTAACTTCTGAATCTCTGGAAAATAGGGCTCTGTACTACTCCAGACTTTGTATTATTTATCGCAAAAAAACAAACAAAAAAAGGACGACTTTGGGGGCGTCCTATTAAATACGTGAGGTGAAATAGGGGGGGAGGGGGTTCGGCGAAATTATACTAAGAGGGTGGGGGGTAGAAGGGGGGTTGACGGAAATCTCGTGTGAAATTCTTGAAGTAAAGTAAAGCTTATCTTTTCTTTCTATTAAAAAAAAAAAAAAAAAAAAAAAAAAAAAAAAAAAAAAAAAAAAGGACGACTTTGGGGGCGTCCATTAAATACGTGAGGGGAAATAAGGGGAGGGGGTTCAGCGAAATTTTACTAAGAGGGGGGGTAGAAGGGGGTTGACGGAAATCTCGTGTGGAATTCTTGAAGTACAGTAGAGCTTATCTTTTCTTTCTATTTTTAAAAAAAGAGGACGACTTTGGGGGCGTCGATTAAATACGTGAGGTGAAATTAAGGGGGGAGGGGGGTGTACGGCGAAATGTAATGATATCTCACCAAGGATAAAAAAGGGGGAGGAGGGCCAACGGAAATCTCACTTGAGGTTTCAAAATTCTTGTAGGATTGTAGAGGTAAGAAAAAAATGTCTACAAATGACGCGAAAGCGACTTTAGGGGGGGTATTTCGTCCAAAAGCGGGGTATAACTACCTTTGGGAGCATGAGAGCCAGAAAATAGGTCTCAAAAGTGAGTAGGTGGATTAATAGGGGGGAGGCGCTCGGTCAAAATATCACGTCATTTAGAAGGGGGGGGTCAGACCAGATTTCACGAAGTCTCAACTGAGGGGAGGGGGTCCGGAATTCAGGAAAAACACCTCACGTAATTCATGGACGACCCTTACATACAAAGCACTAATGCGACCTCGTTGGGAATATCATTTTTGTGTGTGGGGCCCAAGTGAAAAAGGATTGATAGAACAATTTGAAAGCTCCCAAACAAGAGTCGTCAGATTTGTGACAGGTATATATAGCCGAAGCTAAAGGGTATAGGCGATATTGAAGGAGTTGGATTAGGAAGACGTGAAACACCGAAGGCGTTGCTCTCGGCAGAAGCTCATTGAAAAATTATTAGCAGATTTATTTCAGAAATAGCTGTTACCCGCGACTTAGTACGCGTGGACTTAGAACTAGAACTGGATGCAGAATGCTGTTAGTTACGTAATAGCTGTCGGCATACAATGACGGGGAAGCCATCTACCACTGCAACTGTCTCCATGAGGAGAACCAATTTGCAACATGTTTAAAAATAGCAACAAACTCAGGGAAGGGGGGGGGGGGGCAGACTACCTACCACAGTTATACTGGCCAACTCTTGTTTGTGGGGATTAAAATTGTATTGTATATACTACATAAGTTGTGTCTATACGTGAAATTTATAAACAGAACAGATATCCAGAGAAACAAAGCCTGGGTGACTGATATAACATTGTAGCAGGACGTTATTACGCCACACTACAATATTTATATAGTTCAAATTATTTTAATATTAATTTTATTCAGATTAGATTAATTAAACTGATCTAGGGCAGCTCAAATTGTATATGTTTAAATTAATATGCAAGGGTGTTTATTTGAGAGGACTCAACGCAAATATGCGTGTGTAGGATTTCTATTTAAAAGCAAGGGCTCGACCAAGGGGCGGAAGTAGTGCCGTTAGCCCACCACTGTGACGTCAATGGACAATGGACCGGCAGACTGTCGTCGTTCAAGGCCACCGCACCGCCCCGTTCTTGGGA
Source organism: Vandiemenella viatica (assembly GCA_031002005.1). Lineage (NCBI taxonomy): Eukaryota > Metazoa > Arthropoda > Insecta > Orthoptera > Morabidae > Vandiemenella > Vandiemenella viatica. The sequence goes on from JARYHS010006518.1 coordinate 7,838,657, forward strand.
ACTCTGGCAAAAATTGCCGCGAATCTCAATGTGCTACGACATCACGCGATTTCCAGAAAGCCTGACCTGCCAATGAAAAGAATCCTCAGGATTTTCATAAGTTAAAACAGGGCTTGTTCTTTCTGCCCCGACATGTTTTCTTCGCCGAGAGGATGGAGGCCATCTTTACCAAGAGCGAGAGGCACTTCTGGCTTGGCAACGCTCCGAGACGGTTCGACTCTGGTCGCTGCATCTACATCACACTCAGACAAGCTGTTCGACCTCCACCAGAGACGCTGTCTTCGAGCTGGTAATGTTCACTCGCCAGGTCTGGAATCATTGCGTTCTTTGAGACTGCGAATGACCCGTAAGCGATTTGAGACAGACTTATGCTCACCAAGCAGACCTAATTCTGAGCTAGCTGGCATTTTCATCGAACATTGTGTGTTGTGGAGGCCTTGCAAAACACAAGTTCCATATTTTCTTTAACTAACGGCGCCCGAGATTAATATTCATATACATGTACATATGTCTTAATTGCGGACATTTACTATCATTTTATATTGTGCATATTTGTCATCTTTTGATAATCTATCTTCATTAGATAATTTCCGATTGAAGTAAATTCATTCAATCGTCTGCCTGGATAAATCGGCCAATTGTAACGTCTAGGCTTGTTTGATATTCCAGTGATTTTATGTTAATATTAAATATAAATATGCCTAGCGGTGTAAAAGCCAAATGAAAAAATAAATAAATATCAATGTCAGTTTCCTTGCGATCTGGCAGTGTTAAGATTCTTGCCAACCCAAAATAAATTCTTTAAATAATTAAATTTAAAATCCTCCCCTCCTCAAAGCATCTCATTACAACATTATAGACACTAACCCACGCTATCCGTCAGTCTCTCACTATTCGATTAGTTTTGAATATTTCGTGTTAGAAAAAAGTTTCCTATTTCATCGCGATAGGTTTAGTCATGAAAATGTAAAAAAATATACTTTAACATTTCTAATATTAGTACGAAATCACGGTTAACAGCTGATTCTGTCAGATAGACTGAGCAGCATTCGGAACAACAAATCTGAAGTAATTTTCATTGTGAGTGTTGCTTCCAAGAAGGAAGTCTATGCAGTCGAGATAAGATGCGCGTACCACAAGCTGTTTGGCTCGGCAGACCGCGAGCTAGCAAGTGGAGTAATGACAGTAGTTAAACAGACGGAGCTGATAAGGAAATACCACATTTAAAGCCGCGTTCCTACGACGTCTTGTAACGAAGGCGGGACGGGACGGGACCTCATTAGCCGAAGTGAAGGGACGAGCGCGGGCCGCAGGTTAGCCCTCGCTACCTCGCCGCCACCTCCTCACCACGTTGCCTAGTGTCGTTTGCCACAGAGCACTTTACAGCAACAGAAGGGGTGCACACCGATGGCAACAGCGCACCACTACGCACGCCTGTGATGTTTACCGACACAGAGTGGGTAGCTGCGTCTCGTCCCCGCTAGCAGAGGCGGCCCTGTTCCCATGTTGTGTCCCGTCTCGTCCCGCCTCCGTTACAAGACGTCGTCGGAACGCGGCTTAAGTGCACGTCTTGCAACAGCGGGTCAATGCGTGGTTCCTTCTCTCGTCGATTAGACCAAACGCTCGTCTTCAACGTTTCTTCGACAGTGGCATCATCCGATGCGGCGTAGTTGTTGACTACGAACGTGAAAGAAATCGGTAATGATCTTTCATAAGGCTGAGAGATAAACACCTCACTTTAACTCAAGTACCTGGGTGATCGATCTTCACTCGGCATCTTTAGATTCATGTGCTACATGCAAGATTTTGAGTGAAGTTTGATTAAAGTTAAAGTTTTTTTTTTGTAGGCTTCATAGGCATTTATTAGTGCACAGTTCCCTGCAAGGAGAAGTTTAACTAACATCAGTAGGCTTATTGGTACCTGAATCCTACAAGATGAGGATAGAGCCGTTTCCAAGATACCAAATACAAGAACTGTTTTTATTTTTTTTTATTTTTGGTGTGTGTGTGTGTGTGTGTGTAAAATCGTATTACCAACTTGAAAAGCAAATCGTTATCTGCATATGAAATTTCATCCAAATCGCTAGGTCTGGTTTACCACCTCATAAATTTCTTTTAACGAAAAATGCTATTATTACGTTGAATAGAAATATTAATGCTAATCAGAGATTAATTAAGTGTGCAAGATTAGTGGTAATTCTCTTATACGAGTACATCATCAGTGTTAAATTAATTCACTCAGATAAAACTATGCTATTACCTGGCATTAACCTCACACCACCAACCTTGCCTTTCTAAATGATAAGAAAACAATTTGAATATTAAAAAAATAACAAGATTAGGCGCTTCAAAACGCAGGATTGTATTTATCAGAATCTGTTTTACGTATACATACACGTATGTGGGTTTTTCACGAGTTTGTAGATTCATTACGATCATAAAATCAACGATGATCACATTATAACTGCTAATATTGTTTTCAGAGAAGTTATGTAAAGTAAAGAAGATTGAAAAATGACTTTTGACAAAGCCAATATTTTAAAAAATATTTAATATGAAATGTTTTGCAATTAAATTTGTAGTATTTAATGGTAACGCCATTATACAGTTATGTAGTATTTAATGTTAACGACTTCTTACAGTGAAATTGATATTTATTACTACTCTTCAAAATAAAAAACCTTTCCTAATAAATACTTGTATTTACTTATTTCCCCATTATTATATTACCATTCGGTGACTGACCACGATATTGTGCGAAATATTCGCATTCGTCAGTTAGTATACATGAATTGTTTGTTTAAATAAATGAGTTCCTTGAAACCAAAGAGAAAATATTAGTAGCCTACATGGTACCTGAATCGACTACGAGAGCTGTTTTCGAGGTACCAAGAGCAAAAATTGTTCGTATTTTGTACAAATGGGTTTTTGCAGGGAAGACAACTATTTAGGTAATCTTAAAAAACAAAACGTTATCTAAATTTGAAATTTCATTCAAATCGCCATAGCCGTTTCCGAGATCCAATATATATATATATATATATATAGGGTGTTACAAAAAGGTACGGCCAAACTTTCAGGAAACATTCCTCACACACAAACAAAGAAAATATGTTATGTGGACATGTGTCCGGAAACGCTTACTTTCCATGTTAGAGCTCATTTTATTACTTCTCTTCAAATCACATTAAACATGGAATGGAAACACACAGCAACAGAACGTACCAGCGTGACTTCAAACACTTTGTTACAGGAAATGTTCAAAATGTCCTCCGTTAGCGAGGATACATGCATCCCCCCTCCATCGCATGGAATCCCGGATGCGCTGATGCAGCCCTGGAGAATGGCGTATTGTATCACAGCCGTCCACAATACGAGCTCTAACATGGAAAGTAAGCGTTTCCGGACACATGTCCACATGACATATTTTCTTTGTTTGTGTGTGAGGAATGTTTCATGAAAGTTTGGCCGTACCTTTTTGTAACACCCTGTATATGAATTGTTCGTTTAAATATACGAGTTCCCTGAAACCAAAGAGAAAATATTAGTAGGCTACATGGTACCTGAATCGACTACGAGATGGCATTAGAGCTGTTTTCGAGATACCAAGAGCAAAAATTGTTCGTATTTTGTACAAATGGGCTTTTGCAAAGAAGAAAACTATTTAGGTAATCTAAAAAACCAAACGTTATCTAAATTTGAAATTTTATCCAAATCGTCATAGACATTTCCGAGATAAATATATATATATATATATATATATACAAGAATTGCTCGTTTAAAGACATAATATACGCAATTTCGTCAATCTACTGCACTATATATCAACTAGATGTGAATTCTAGGCAACACTGTACCCAGTTCGATACAAACGTACTGTCTAATGTTTCCAGATCAGTTTCTTTCTTTTTATCCGCAAGAAACAGTAGCCGGAAAGCGATGTTATTTTGGTAAAAACATTTGGTGGGGGCTGTAACGTAACAACTGAAGGGCGTTTCAAAAAGATTTGAATTGCGCGTCATTTTGTCTGTTCTGATTCGATAGGTCGACAGTGACAACAGGTCGATAGTAGACAGGAAGAAGTCAGTAAGCAAGGAGCGCTAACTGTTAAACTTTGCTATCAAAGTGCTCCGACGATTGCTTAGAAATTCAGCGCGATTTGGATGCTATTTCCGAATGGTACCGTAAATGGCAGCTAACACTTAATTGCAAAAAGTGCAAGGCAATGCGGATAAGTAACAAAAAAAATCAGTTGGCTCACCAGTACAAAGTAAACAATTCAGCTGTTACCACGGTTGATTCCCTGAAGTATCTGGGGGTAATAGTACAAGGCAACATGAAATGGAACTAACATATAACTTCCGTCGTAGGCAAGGCGAATTCTAAATTGCGATTCATAGATCGTATTTTGAGGAATTGTAATGCTCATACAAAGGAGATAGCGTATAAAACACTAGTGCGTCCGCATCTGGATTACTATTGTAGAGTTTGGGATCCGTATCGCAAGGTTCTGATTGACTCAGTTGAGAGGGTGCAGAGGAGAGCTGCTAGATTAGTGACTTGTTGTTACAGCCCTTATGAAAGCGTCACAGAATTGATACATAGATTGGGCTGGGCTAGTTTGGAAGACAGATGACGTCATTTACGTTTAATTTTATTGGAGAATATGCGAAATTCTATGACCTACGAGTGCAGTGAGATACTTCTTCCACCAACCTATTTAGGTCGCAATGACCGGAGGGATAAGATTCGAGAAATAAGATGCCGTACTGATTCTTTTATATATTCTTTCTTTCTTCATGCTATTCAGGCTTGTATTTTTTATTTAGGGCTTTACGCCTCGTCGGCGGTCAAGTTCATTAGAGGCGGGATGGGGCTGGGGACAAGGAACGGGAAGGAATTCGGCCATGGCCTTTTTGAAGGAAGGATCCCGGCATTCGCCTGGAGTGATTTGGGGAAACCATGGAAAACCCAAATCTGGATACCCGGACGGGGATTCGAACGCCTCGGTGGTTCACAAACAGAAACTATTACTACTTGTATCGGTCGATTCTGCAATCTCCTTTGTTCTTCCACATGATGATTTCCTTTACATAATTAAATACACTACCACTCATCTACAATGATACACTACCACTCATCTACACTGTTCCTTCACACAATTCCACAGCTGTGCTGTAAACTGGATTGCCTGCAATATGTTCAAATTGGTGTCAGTTGTGAGGAATATGATTTGGTCCACCACTTTATTACAAGCTTGTGTGAAATACATCTGTTGATGACTGTAGTACTGATAGTAATGGGAATCGCAGTAACCTCTTCCTTATTTCTGCAAGCGGAGCAGACAAAAAGTCTATTTCTGGTGACCTTGAGATGATATGCTATTTACACGTTGAGTACACAAATGGAAATATCAGTACCGGCATGCGCGGACGACTAACAGTGGGTGTGACGTAGCCCATATGAGGACTGTAGACAGAAACTATTACTACGAGGGTTGGAACTAATTATTCACAACCGATACAAAAGCGTTACACGTTTGCACCTGTTACTGCCCTTCAAAGTAGTCACCAGTGTTGTGTAGAACCCGTTGCCAGCGATGTGGAAGGCGTAGTATACCGTTAGCACAGCCTGTTCTGTCGATGGTGCGAATGGAGCGGTCTACTGCCTGTCGAATCTCTGGAACAGTTCTGAAGCGAATGCCACGAATCAAATCAAAGTCACAAGGACTTAAGTCCGGGGAGTATGGTGGATGGTACAGTACCTCCCAGCCCCATCGACCGAACAGAGCAGCCACAGCTTGCGCCGTATGCGCCCGCTCATTGTCGTGCAAAATGGTGGGTGGGTTGCGCAGAAAGTGTTGCCGCTTCTTTCGCAAAGCTGGTCGCAGGTGATGCTCCAAAAACGAACAGTAATACTGTGCATTGACGGTCTGCCGTGGAGGAACGTAATGCGTTAGGATAACACCATCACAGTCGTACAAGTGAACCGCCATAACTTTCACTATATTGGGGCTGACACACTTTCTACTTTCGAGGCGACCCATAATGGCGTTTCAGTTTTGGCTCGTACGATGTGGCCCATGTCTCATCCAGTGTTACGATACGGCGTAAGAAAGCCTCTCCTTCGCGCTCATAGCGCTCCAAGTGCGTCTGAGCAGCTTCGTAACGCATCCATTTCTGCATTTCCGTCAATTCATGCGGAACCCATCGTGATGCAATTTTTCGCATACCCAGACGTTCCTTCAGTCCTACAGTCGTATGCGCTAATCCGGTTTCGTAGGTGAGCTCACGAATCGTCGCACGTCGATCACTGTCCGATAACGCGGCAACAGTATGCACTTCTTCTTCAGACACGCTAGGACGACCTGCCCGATGCATGTCTGCCACAGTTTGCCGACCTTCGTTGAAGGCTTTTACCCAACGAGCCACTGTTCTGTACGGCAATGCCGATTCTCCGCACGCCTCTTGAAGACCTTGATGACACTGTCGTGCTGTACGAACTCTGGCACATTCAATCTTGATCAAACTCCGTTGTTCCTGTTTCGAAAACATAGTGACACCGTTACGTTAGACCGCTCGCTCAAAAGTGACTGCATTTCCCTCGATTGTGCGCACGCCGGGGAAGTGGGACGGGAGAGTCCATTTGCTCGGAGGTAAGGTAGGTATGTCAACAACGTGTGCTATCAGCGACAATAGTAGATTCCATTGCATAGTGTCTCCACAGCAGTGTTGCCACTATTTAAGTTACAACCATTGTATTTGTATCGGGAATAACAAAAATCTGCGATCTCTGTTGTTCTTCCACAAGGCGATTTCCATCAAATCATTAAAATCACCACCACTCATCCCCATTGTTCTTCCATATAATTCCACACTTTCAATGGGTAGTGAATTGTCCGCAATATGCTCAGCGGTTACTGCTAATTTCGAAATTGGTGTCAGTTGTGAGGCATTTGATGGCGTCTACTGACCTCCGCCATTTTATTACGAGCGTGTGTGAGATGCTGACGGATGCAGCACTGCCAGTATCAGGATCCGCAGTAATCTCTCCCTTATTTCTGCACGCGGAACAGACGAGAACTCTAACCGCGGGGTCCTTGAGACGTGATGCTAGTTGCTCGCGGAGTACACAAAGTGGAAATACCGGTATCGGCATTGGCGGCCTACTAACGGTGCTCCAATTGTGATTTAGTGCACATGGGGACTGTAGACAAAAATTATCGCATCTAATTAGATTCTGCAATTCCATTGTGCTTCCAAAAGGCGATTTCATTTACATAACTAAAATCGCCATCACTCCTCTCAATTGTTGTTTCACATAATTCCACAGTTGTGATCTACACTGGATTGCCTGCAGTAAGTAAAAATTGGTGACAGTTGTGAGGTATATCTTGACTTCCACCACTTTATTACAAGCGTGTGCGAAATACACCTGTTGACGAATGTAGTACTTACGGTATTGGGAATCGCACTAGTCTCTTGCTTATTCCTGCAAGTGGAGAAGACAAGAAGTCTAATTTGGGGTCCGGTATCGCTATGTACAGACTACTAACGGTGGCCAAATTATGGTCTGCAGGCAGAAACTATTACTACTGGTATCGGGATCAGCGGCTATCCCTGCCTTCTTTGCATGCGAGGTGTGGCGACGGACCGCCTGGGATGCTAGACTAGCGGTATCGGCGTCCGGGGTAGTGCATGCAGGGGATGGAGTGGGGCCTCACCCAGATGACCAGCTGGCGCTGGTGGCGCCGCGGACAGTCCTCCTCGTGCAGCACGAGGTGCGGCAGCTGCTGGCGCCGCTGCTGCTGCGCCTGCTGCAGCTGCTGCTCGTGCTGGCGGTGTCTGTCCTCTCTGCTGGGGGAGCGCGCGCGGCCGCTGGTGGTGGGGGGAGCGTGGCGCCGGCCAGCGGCGCGCCCGGGGGCCGCCGCGGCGGCCAGCGTGCGGCGCGGGGTTCGAGTCCCGTCACACTAAGTGCGCATCTCCTAACCACGTTTCTCCACTATTACCTCACATATGCCCCTCATCTAAGAGAAAACAAGGAAAAATCACAAACTAGACCAAGCCACTCAATACCTTGATATGATTTCACCTTTCAGTGGAGCTACAGAACTTGACTGAGTTTACTTTTGTAAGGGGGCGTCCATTAATGACGTCAGGTGATTTTCCGGAGTTCCGCACCCCCCCCCCCCACTCTGGCTCTACCTTCTAACTTTGGTCACTTGCTTCCAAGGGCAGTTGTACCCCCCTACCCCTGCCCCTAAGGCCAGCTTTTGGATGAAATACCTGCAGACCTTTTTTAGCTCTACAGTCGTACTAGAACTTCAAAACCTCACGTGAGATTTCCGTTGCCCACCCCCCCCCCCATTTCACTTCACGTAATTAATGGAAGCCCCCTAAGCAACGTTTGCAGCTTTTCTACCTGGAACAAAAACACAAAGATGTGGGATTCCAACGCGAGAGCAAAGTATTCGGTTACTACTGATGTGTGGGACTTACAAATTTTTTTTATATTATTTTGGCTCTCCGGGTGGAGCCGCGTCGATTTATTAAAACCTAACGTTTCAGCAAACGTGCTGTGGCTTTCATCGATTACAATTTTTTTGGCGGTCACTGTGAAGTAGACATTGCAGAGGAACTTATTAGTCCAAGATCCAGCTGTACGATTTCTACATCGATCTGTTATTTTATTCAAAAGCAACTTTTATATACAATTATTACTAGCACAATACGTTTCTGCAGGGTTGCCTACCAAAATATGGCCGCAAGTATTTTCAATTAAATTAAAAAAAAAAAAAAAAAAAAAAAACGTTCACTTGTTTTTTTTTTTTTTAAAATCAATTACAATCTATTTGTAGGAGACAAATTCAAAGAACATGAAAAGTTTGGGTTACCGCGAGTAGGAGTTACCATACGGTGGGTCCGCTAACACTCTCTCGTTCTGACATATTTTTAACAGTTGGAAACCCATACTTGCGACCACTTTTACAAGTGGAACCAAAAATTTTTATGTCCCTTACAGGACTCTCTTTGTAATGAATTATAATTAATAAAAATAAAAAAAAAAACAAGTGAACGAAATTTTTTGATTTAAAAAAAAATAATTAAAAGTATTTGCGTCCATGTTTTGATACGCATACCGGCAGAATCGTGTTCTGCCACTAACAATTATACATAAAAACCGCATTTCAGAAAGTGTACTTCAAAGCTTACTATTTTAAACGCTCGTCAAAACTGTCGTATACGATCCACACTGGTAGTAGCAATTTGTGCTAGAAACGTTTGCAATGAAAAACGAACAATTATTCATAATATTTTTTACTGATATTTTTCGTGATCTAAGTAAACTTTCTCAACAGCCTCTAGGATTCTAGGATGACGAAATTGAAGTCTCTAACTGAAATACGATTATAAGAACGAGTAACTATTATTTAATTGATTGGTATTTTTCTTCATAACCTTCGCTCCGTTTTAATAAACCTCGCTGCTTCTTATCTTCTGCCAATAAGATTCTTAGGTTATGCAATGGTTGTAGGATCTGATTGTTACAAAGAATATAGCGTAAACATAGGACTCCCTTCTCCTTTCACGAATTTCTGCATCTAGTTGTCGTAAATAAACAAAAAGCAACATAGAAAATTAAACGAACGTCACTTTATGATTTTTTTTTTATATATCTCTGCCTAGCTTTATAATTTTTATCTCTGCTACACAACAGACAATTGCGTTTTAACTGATACGGCAGTTAAAATTTCTTTTAACGATACAAGTGCAAATAAAATCAAATTCGCTTATTTATTTTAAATTTGCATTTCCTATTAACAGTATAAGCGCAAATAAAGTAAATGCAGTTATTTGTTTTAAATTTCCTGGTTAGCGCTGCGGTGGCGACCAGTCTAACTAACACTTCGGCTGTCATCGGACTCCACGAAGCTTTCCGAGTTATGCAGTTCACGTCCAGCCTCCAGGATCAACGCATTTTATTAGCTAGGCATACACACACACATATGTGTGCCAACAATTCCGTGGCGATCCACATAGACGATAAAATGTGTGTATTAATTGTCTAATGACGAGCCGCATCACAAACCAATAACAATCGTTACATATTTGAAAACGTGGCGAGCATGCGCGACCATAACCATACACACAGATATCTCACTGAACAATTTACTCGCGGCAGATAAGAATTGCTGAGTGTCTAACAAAAGTAAAATGAGCAGAGAATTCGTAGCTGATTTCATTGCGACATATCGGCAGCAGACTGCATTTGGAAGGAGAAACCAAAAAGAGGACGCGAACAGAAATTTTTAAAAAAAATAGGATATAGTGCATTGATAGAGGTTAGTGGGAAATATAATATAAAAGTTGACAGTGCATTGATACAAAAAAAACTCCGCTCTTTGCAGAGTGCTTTTCGAAAGAAGTATATATAAAAATGAAAATCCAACAAGAAGTGTAAAAGGCGAAGACGAAATCTACAAAACTAATTTACGCTATTACTATGACTTACTACTCTTTATGAGAGATCAACACGAACCAATGGACAGTATCAGCAATATAGGAAGCCAAAATTATGTAGGGAAAGATGAAGTATATAGAGGAAAATGCATAGGAAGACATATCTGTGCATTTATTTAATACTGAAGAAATCGAAGAAAATGCTTTTCAAATAGTACAATTAGCAGTATATGATCGTGTTTATAATCTTCCTGCAACCACTTTTTTTGTCATACTGTCTGTTTCTTTTTCTTTTTTACAGTTCTAATATAAGCTGCTGCACGAATAAATACATTTTTTTGTTTAGAACTTCAAAACATGATTCTTTTCAATATTGTCACGTCGCTTGTAACATAACCTCACTACACTTGGCTCGCGACGTTTTGTAATTCCCAGTGAGCCGCGAGCCAGTAAATCATGACGGATAAATCCGTAGACGAGTACCATCAACACAACAACTTGAGCGCGGCGAGCCAGCTGAACGACAAGTGTGTGGAACTGATGTTCCTGTGTATGGGCTCTGACAAGTACAGGCTCGTCGAGAGAATATCCGCGCGCAAATCTTCTGCGAGCTTACTCGCGCACAAATGTGTGTATGGCGGCTATTGAAGTGGATACCCGCTTATAGCTTTACTCAGTACAAGTAATATATCCAATTTATACCATCAATTTTTTACTAATTTTTAGGTTATGAAATTGGGAATAAATTTTTAACATTCTTTCTAATCTTCGAGGTTTGACAATCGATGGAGTAGATTGTTTGGAATAAGACTAATGCACAAGGCTAGACGAATACATGGAAGTACAGATTATTCAGTCATGTGGATACAAAAAGAGAATATATGGGGAAAGGAGACGAAAAACTGTACCAACAGGTTCGCCTTTATCAACAACTGCAAGGATAGCTGAACCTGTACTAAGAACAACGACTTACAAAGCAAAGATGAAGATAAATCCAAAGAAGAGTCAGCTTGATACGGTTCAGATAAAAATCAAAAGGTTGATTATGATTATAAGGTGGGGAAAGAATTGCTTGTTGAAGACTTGAAACGAAAATATCTTGGCAGTACATTTGATAAAAAGCTTACCTGGGCAGGACACATTGGACAGGTAGTAGGAAAAGGTTTCAAAATTCTGCACTTGTTGGAGAGAGTGATGAGGGGATGTACGAGAGAAGTAAAGGAATTGGGTTACAAAACTTTGGTCAGACCATTGCTCGAATATGGTAGTGTAGTATTGGACCCACATTTTGCATATCAAATACAGGAGTTGGAGAGGGTGCAAAGAAGGGCTGCTAGATTTGTTTCTGGAAATTATCGCAGAATGCAATCAGTGACAGATATGATAAAAGAGCTGGAATGGGATTCATTGCAAGACAGGAGGAGGATGAGGAGGGTCATGGGAGTGTACATGGCATATACTGGCGATGAGGCGGAAAGATATTGGTATAAGAATGAAAAGTAATGCATGGAAGGGAAAAGATGACAATGACCACAAGCTGGCACTCGATTTTAGGCACAAGGGTGTACGAAGATTCTCCTTTTTTAGGTAAGGGTGTCAGGGATTGGAATAAGTTACCAGGAGAAAAGATGAACAATTTACCAAAAACGTTGAAAGAATATAAAGTTAAAATTTGTAGAGGGCAAATGTAGGTGGGTGCAGGAAAGGGGGAAGATGGGTGTGTAGGGAAATTGCCACACATTCACTCCATTGCAATTTAATTAGGCCTAAATAAAAATTAAATACTTGAAAACACTGCTCAAAAATACCTCCATGTTAGTGCTTGCAACTAACCGGAATTAATGGTTTTTTTTGCCTTTTTTTACCTCTTATTCGTTACAGGTAATATTCGTAAAAAATAAATAAGAAACTTGAACATATCTGCTACGATGACATTAATTTGTATTCCAGTGTCCAGGCACCCTGAAGGTTCGGGAATATTACTTCTGTCTGTTAACGCACTAATTGTATGTGAGAATTCAGTCTTTCCCGGCGCACCGATGACAGAAAATCTTCTCGGGTGTTCTGCCGGACCAGTATGTCAATGTGCGATGTTCGACAACAGCCCACAAAGGTTGACCTTTTCGCCTGATGATGGCGACAGAGTCTGTTGTCGAAACGTCGCACATGGAAGAAGTGATTCGGCAGAACAGCTGATAAAAATTTTTGTCACTAATTGCACGATTCTGTTTCTAAATAAAGCGACCGCATACAAAGATACGCACGACGACCGGCAAAAACACGTGTGACAATCTCGGCGCCTCGGTGACCTTGAGCGGTCTATTTCCGTGTCACGGACCGCGAAAAAAAACGGTGAGAAACGCAGCCAAAACGGAACACGGAGAGAACCTAGGTCAACCGGAGGGAGTGAATCGTGACGGCGCACTCGAAGGAACACAGCGGAGGTGAAGCGGCCCCACACACGCACGCACCTTGTGACGTCACAGTGCTCGCGGCCGCAGCGTCGCCCGCCTACTGCGGCGGCTGCCTCAACCCGTATCGATCCAGCTCCAGCAGCCAGTCGCCCGCACAGGCGCACTGCCGTGCTGGAACACTGACCACCGACATCCAGCACACAGCATGTAGCAGCATCAGCACAGCGGCGCTATACCTCTAAAACGCAAGTCTTGGTCGTGTTGCAGACGTGTCACGCGATATGACGTCACGATATTCGCCTTTGTTGTCCAACTTACGACCACGAAATGTTGTTCTAGGTTATGCACGTTATTTAATAACACTTCTATACATCTAAGCATTCGCGAATAAATTAACTGACATCGCACTGAAATAAAAGTATGTATTGCGTTAAAATCAACACATCAAACATTAGATGCTTATATTTATGTACTAGCTGGTACCCGCGACTTCGTTCGTGTTTATAAAGAAATTTGGTTTGACAGCTACCGACATCTAGCCACCATAGAGCACGACGGGAGATTCGATACCACTACCACACACAAACACCAATGGTCTATGCTATGTAGTTGTGACAGCAGAGTGACATATACGAAGACACATGTCTTTGGTCGAAATACGAGAATATCCTCGGCCGGCCAATTTCCACCACCATATCTCCCACACTACCACAGTTACCGAAATTCGGCCAACGTTGTGATCGACTGGTGACTCTGTACTGCTACCACACACAAGCACCAGTGATCTGCGCTAGATAGTTTTGGCTGAAAAGTGATACACCATGACACATACGTTTTAGGTAGAAATATGAAAGTGGCGCAGGTCGACCACTTTCAACCACCATATCCCCCACACCCCCATAGCTACCGACATCTAACCACCATAGTACACGATATGAGACACGATACCACTACCACACACAAACACCAATGGTCTATGCTATATAGTTGTGGCAGCAGAGTGACATATACGGAGACACATGTCTTTGGTTGAAATACGAAAATGTCCTGCATCGACCACTTTTAACCATCATATCTCCCACATCCCCACAGCTATCGACATTCGGCCAACGTTGTGCACGACAGGAAACTCCATGCTACTTCCACACACAAACACCAGTGATCTGTGCTAGGTACTGGTGGCTGAAAAGTGAAATATAGGAAAACACACGTATATTTTTATATTTATATAAGATTATTCTTTTACTATATAGAAGTATTCCTTAAATTCTGTGTCTATAAATATGTAAAACAAAAGCTTTAATTTTCCAACATCAATGTTAGCGAATGTTTTGATTAGATTGTTACTTAGCATGGGTCAGAATTACAACTGGCATTTGACGTTACAGCAAAGAAGATGAATAATTTAGTTTTAAAAAATAATTTACAGTGTCGTATTATTGATATTACTAAACCGTTTGAACGAAAATAGTTGCATACTGATCGCGATCTGTGCAGCCTACACTACAATGAAAACAAATATTACGTGGAATAAGGTAAGTTTGTAAGATTTATTTTAATTTCCTTTGCTTTCATTGAGCAATATTATTGAGGCTATTATTTCAGCAACATGTAACTGTGTCAGATATTCAAACGTTGTAATATCGGTCTGAATCACGGATAACAAAAAAGAAAGGTGTAGAAAGCCTTGAAAATTTTTGATCAAATTTATATCGCGATGCATTATTGCCATTAATGCGATGCAGTACATGTATTAATATCAGTGAGATTGAAGTATTGTTTTTCTGGCAGCAAGTTTATCGTAGTATTTGGTTAGGTTGAAATGCAACCTGGACCAGGATGGAAACGGAAACCTTTTCATACAGCGCAAGGTACGAAAAATTACATTCAATTTTATTTTATAACAATTCTTTTTAGTTAAGCAATTGTTAAGAAAGAAATTATCAGAACACTGAAATAAAAGTATGTATTTCGTTTAAATTGGCACATTAATTATCAGTTTTTTATTCAAATCATTACATGGTTTGAATGAAACAAGTTCCAAAATGATCGCGATATATGTGGCCTAAATCACAATTAAATATTACGTGGCATAGCGTAAGTTAAGATTTATTTTTAGCATCCTTCGTTTTCACTGAGGTCATTAATTCAGCAGACGTAAGTTGTGTCAGCCGTTAAAACATCGATCTTCATCACAGGTAATAAGAACGAAAGGTGTCAGAACCCGTGAATATTAGCGGAGATTGTGGTTAGGCTGAAATGTAACCTGGACCAAGTTTACAACTGAAGCTTTTTGCTACAGCAAAAGAGAAAATAAATAACAGTGAGCTTTATTTTATAGCAATTCTATTTAGTTAAGGAGCTGCAGAGGAATAAATTACCATAACACTCCGTCAAACCAGTCATTTTTGACGGGTTTTGGGGCTAGTCTATAATACTAAAACGATATTCTTGGTACGATGTAGCGGTGTCTGTCACACTCTGACGTCACACTTCCCGCCTCCACTGCCCAACCAACAATGACCAGAGATGTTCCAAGTTATGCGCGTTATTTAATAACAGTTTCAGTTAGCCAACCATCCACCAGTAAATGAGCTGCCAACACACTAAAAGAAAAGTATATTTTACTAAAAAATCGACATATTAATTATTAATTGCTTTTTCTTAATTCAAATTCGTTCGATGTAGATTTTTCTCAACTCTCTGTACAAGCTAAGTAAAGTAAGTAAAATACATCATTTTGTAGATTATTAGCGTTATTTGATGAATATTATACTTAGTGAAGAAACGATCTGCTAAAATACTGCGTTCAACGCGCCATTTTTGACGTGTTTACAAAATATTTATATTCGATGTAGATATTTTAAGTAACTGTTATAATATACTCGAAGAAATGATTTGTCGAAACATTGAAATACTGCGTTTAGATTAATACATTAATCATTAGTTGTTTTCATGTCGCTATATCAAACACAGACAAATATTTCCACATTTAGATAGCAATACAATGAATGTATTCGTAAACGGGTAATAGAAGCTATGAATTTTGAACAGCAATATTAGTAGAAGTTGTGGTTATGTCGAAATACAGACACGACCAGAATCACAACTGACATAATTTTTTACAGAATAATTCACAACGAATTTAGTTTTATAAATAATTTAAGCTGCTTTCATAAGCGCCGAGTTACTGTAGTTATTATTTCATGCGGATTGAAGTAGTTCCGTATTTTATCATTCTGAATGAGACCAGGAACAAAGCTATAGCATCAGGTTTTAGGATTCCTATGTTATTTTTAATTTCATTGGTTCCCTAATTTTGATATCATTAATTTATTGGAAGTTCCATCTTTATTGTTGTGTCTACTACAACCGAAATATGTACATTACAAAATAAGATTATGAGCAATGCATAGCAACAATTCTATCTATTTAGGCTACCGGAAAGATATGAACTACCAGGAAATTCCTTTCAACCCTCATTTTTGATGGGTTTAGAGGTTAGTTATTATATAATCTATTTGGAGTATTCTGACACCAGGGCAGTCGTTGGTATAGCAGGCCTCCAGAACTGTACTTTACTTGCAATATACTGAGACGAATAACTTAGTAACCGTAGGACTCTGTAGTTGACACGTGACCAACTGACATATTAAATATCTCTAGGCTATTATACACTGAAGTGCAAAATCATGGGATAGGAAGATACAAATATCCAGATGGCGGCAATACCGCGGTAGAAAGGTGTAACTGCGCCGTGCAGCGTCGGGGCTTTCATTTGTGCTCTCGTGAGTAGTTTGAAAGGTTTTCTGACGCGATTATGGCCATACGGCATAAGTTAATAGACTTTGAAAGCGAATGGTAGTACTTGAGGCTAGACGTTTGGTGCAATTGTTCGCGAATTCAACATTCTCCTCTCCACAGTGTCAAGGGTGTGTCGTGAATGTGTGATTCCCGGCTTTTCCTCCCGCCGTGGACAACGCACTGGCCCAGCACGTCTACTTAATGACCGAACCCAGCGACGTCTGCGTCCAGGAGTCAGTGTTGGCAGACAGACAACACTGCGTCAAAGAACAGCCACACTTAGTGTGGGGCGTACGACAGAGGTGTCCGAGCGGACAGTGCAGCGAAATTTGGCGTTGATGGGACATGCCAGCAGAAGACCGACGCCAGTACCTCTGCTAACAAAACGCCTTAGGCTGCAGCGCCTCCCCTTGAGTCTTGAACATATCGGTTGGACCCTAGATGACTATGTGGTCAGGTGAGTGACGATTTCAGTTGGCGAGAGTTGGGTTAGGTTTTCAGGTCGGCACTGTGCTAGCTGGTAGTGACTCCATCCTGTGTTTACATAACATCGACTGCGACCTCTGGTCAAGCTAAAATAACAATTCGCTCGAAATAGTTGTATTCAGCTGCTTGGAGACCATTTGCAGCCATTCATAATCTTCATGTTCCCAAACAAAGGAGCGTTCATAAACTACGTGGCTTGGTCTAGGAGGGGGGGGCTGGAAAGCTACGCTGGGATAAGTGGGAGGGAGGAGGATTCAGCCAGACCACGTAGCTTTTCATTCATATTATTTCTCACAGTTACAATAAAGTACAGAACAGTATGTGAATATTTATTTCCATCATTTAATTATCTCCGTATGTAATTTACGGAACTCTAACAGCACAAAATGTCTTCTGGAATCGATAGGGAAAAAAAGCAACAGGCTTGGAAGGGGGGGGGGGGCTGAGGCAAAAGCCACATTGGGCTAAGTGGGGGGGGGGGGTGTTCACAGGAGGAAAAAAATGATCACGTAGTTTATGGACGATCCCCAACTATGGACTTTTCGTGGACGTCGGGGGAAAACATCGTTCACGATTGGCCGGACCAACATTCTTCACAATTCCAGCAATATAGCTATATATCAATCTAATCGAACATATTGGGGACATGATCAAACGTTCAATTCGTGCACGACGTACTACACCAAAAACACTTTGGCAAATATGGGAGGCTGTAAATTAGACGTGACTGAATATTTCGTCAGGCGACATGTTGACGGCCACGACGGCTTGCTGCATTATTATGGGCAAAATGGCGTTCTACACGATATTAGGAAGTATGTGACTTTTGGCACATCAGTGTATAAAAGCTCAATACGAAATTCACGTCCGCAAATCACAATATCCCGTTTATATAGCGCGCAAGGTACAACTTGGACCAGCTTTCCACACACACACACACACACACACACACACACACACACACACACACACATATATATATATATATATATATTTAACATAAACAAACCATATCTACGTCAGCTATTCTGAGTTTCTGACGACAGGATTTGCCACGATAAGCGCTCATCACATCTACCAACATAATATAAATAAATACTCCAAACTAGATTGTTCTTAGACTTAATAACGATGCGATAACCCCCAGTAAATTAGTCGGTGAAAGTTTACTTGTGTTTGGAGTAGAACTAAATCAATTGTGGATAACAAATTTCTAAGTTAATTAACTGAGAAGTCATTTTTATTTTAACTTGGGATTTACGACTCGTGACGTATAAGTTCATTAGAGGCGGGATGGGACTCCAGACAAGGAACGGTAAGGAATTCGGCCATGGCCTTTTTGAAGGAAGCATCCCGGCATTCGCCTAGAGTGATTTGGGGAAACCACGGAAAACCCTTATCTGGATGCCTGGACGGGGATTCGAACCCGCGTCCTAGTTCATTGGAGGTGGGATGGGACTGGGGACAAGGAACGGGAAGGAATTCGGCCATGGACCTTTTGAAGGAAGCATCCCGGCATTCGCCTAGAGTGATTTGGGGAAACCACGGAAAACCCTTATCTGGATGCCTCGACGGGGATTCGAACCCGCGTCCTAGTTCATTGGAGGTGGGATGGGACTGGGGACAAGGAACGGGAAGGAATTCGGCCATGGACTTTTTGAAGGAAGCATCCCGGCATTCGAATAGAGTGATTTGGGGAAACCAAGGTAAACCCTTATCTGGATGCCTGGACGGGGATTCGAACCCGCGTCCTAGTTCATTGGAGGTGGGATGGGACTGGGGACAAGGAACGGGAAGGAATTCGGCCATGGCCTTTTTGAAGGAAGCATCCCGGCATTCGCCTAGAGTGATTTGGGGAAACCACGGAAAACCCTTATCTGGATGCCTGGACGGGGATTCGAACCCGCGTCCTAGTTCATTGGAGGTGGGATGGGACTGGGGACAAGGAACGGGAAGGAATTCGGCCATGGACTTTTTGAAGGAAGCATCCCGGCATTCGAATAGAGTGATTTGGGGAAACCAAGGAAAACCCTTATCTGGATGCCTGGACGGGGATTCGAACCCGCGTCCTAGTTCATTGGAGGTGGGATGGGACTGGGGACAAGGAACGGGAAGGAATTCGGCCATGGCCTTTTTGAAGGAAGCATCCCGGCATTCGCCTAGAGTGATTTGGGGAAACCACGGAAAACCCTTATCTGGATGCCTCGACGGGGATTCGAACCCGCGTCCTAGTTCATTGGAGGTGGGATGGGACTGGGGACATGGAACGGGAAGGAATTCGGCCATGGACTTTTTGAAGGAAGCATCCCGACATTCGAATAGAGTGATTTGGGGAAACCACGGAAAACCCTTATCTGGATGCCTCGACGGGGATTCGAACCCGCGTCCTAGGTCATTAGAGGCGGGATGGGACTGGGGACAAGGAACGGGAAGGAATTCGGCCATGGCCTTTTTGAAGGAATCCTCCCGGCATTCGCCTGGAGTGATTTGGAGAAACCACGGAAAATCCAAATCTGGATGCCCGGACGGTGAATCGAACCGGCGTCCTCCCGAATGCGAGGACAGAATGAGAAGTCAACAAATCAGAGATTATTTCGAAAGGCAGTGCGACCTAAATATATGCTGCACAATATTTTTTCAGTTCGATACAGGTAACACACTATCGATCCAAGAATGCGATATAGCTAGAATCATTGTATGCAACGTAGTTTACGAAAACAGAAGAATGCGACATCTAGATTAACAGAGACAGATAAAAAAATTGTGTCGATACTGCTTACGGCTTTACATTTCGTCGACGTCGAGGTCATTAGTGGCGGGAAAAGATTGTGGGCTAGAATGTGAAGGTATTCCTCCACGCCATTCCGACATTCACCTGGAGTGATGTGGAGGAACCACGGAAAATCCAAATCTGTTGACCGGGCGGGGGTTCGAACCCGCGTACTCCCCAATGCGAGGCCAGAGAGTTACGACCCAGCCAACATACTCTGTGACTAGGAGCAGGGAACGGGAAGGAATTGGGCCATGGCCTTTTGAACGAACCACCCGGCATTTCCTAGAGTGATTTCGGGAAATCTAAATCTGTATGGGGATTCGAACCTGCGTCCTCCCATGCCAGAGAGCTATCTTTAACGCCCTTACGTCGAATCTTGGTTCAGAGCCGGTTATATAACACAGAATCGAAACAGAGGGAAAAACAGCATTTATCATTACGACGAACGCTACAAAATGTGACCAACTGTGTTGAACCTTCGAAATACTTGTGGCGCGGAAAGTTTTCTGTATTCATATTGAAGGCTGAGAGGAGAATACAAGACCAGCCCTTCAATGTCGAGGGCTTGGAAGGGCGGTGACGTCACGTATCGGCCTGCTGACGTCACACTGGGGTGCTCTCCACCCCGGGTTGGGGTAGGGGAGATAGCCAGGGGTGCCCAAACACAATGCCCAGGTCTTTAATATCACCTCCCCATGGCATACACACTTTATGTTATTTACAAGTGATTTATACGTCTTGCCTGGACTACAGTACAGTTTTTTCCTTCCATTAACATTTCGCCAGCTTACGAGGGGGTACCCAAAATAAACCGGAATTATTTTTTACAAGCCATATATGTTCAATTTTTTTACAAAAACAACCTTTTCCCCTTCAAAATACTCTCCATTACAACTAATACATTTGTCCCACCGGTGCTTCGAAACATTATCTATAGTCCTCTTTAGAAATGGCTGACAGCTCCTCCCTCGTTTTATTCCTGACCTCTTCAATGTTGTCAAATCGGTGTCATTTTATGTCCCATTTTCATGCGTGGAAATAAGAAAAAGTCGCACGGAGCCAGGTCAGGCGAGTAAGGTGCGTGGGGCAGCGGAACCATGCCATTTAAACTGCCTAACAGAGACAGCTGTGTGTGCAGGTGCATTGTCGTGGGGGAAGAACCAGTCTCCTGTCTCACACAAACCAGGTCTTTTTTTACGAACACTGTTGCGTAATCTTCTTAAAACTTCCAAATAATAGGTTTGATTGACGTTCTGATGTAGGGGAACAAACTATGAATGAACTACGCCCTTGGCATCAAAAAATCAAAAGAACATTGTTTTGATGTTTGATTTGATTTGACATTTTTTTGGAAGAGGTGACAATGACGTCTTCCATTGGCTTGACTGTTGCTTTGTTTCTGGGTCGTAACCATAGCAACATGACTCATCACCAGTAATGACCTTTGACAGAAAATCTGTACGAATTTCAAGCTGTTGTTTGAAAGCACGACATGTTTCAACTCAACGTTCTTTTTGATTGTCAGTCAGAGCCCGAGGAACAAACTTGGCAGCAACCCTTACCAATTCCCAAATCTTCGGTTAAAATTCGCTGAACCGAGCTCCCAGATAACCCACTAATCTCTGACAGTTGATCAATTGTCTGGCGACGGTCTGAGAGCACAAGCTCTCCAATTTTTTCAACATTTTCGTCGATTCGGGCAGTTGATGGACGTCCAGAACGAGGTTTGTCATCAATCGACATGTCGCCATTTTTAAACCGAGCGAACCACTCGTACACTTGAGTTTTTCCCATAGCGCCATCTTTGTAACCTGTTTCAGCAGCATTTTTACAGAGTAGAGAACAAAATTTCACAGCTGCACGTTGTTCACTTAAACTTGCCATCATCAAACACGAAACAATAACAAAACAGCGCTAGCAAAAACAATCACTGCAGATTAACAGAACTAGTCAGGTTGAGAACAGAGGCGGCACTGAACTGACAATGAGTTGCACTATAAACACCTAGCGTCAGAAACATGTACTACACTAGCTATTCCGGTTGTTTTTGGGTATCCCCGTCTTACATATCTCTCGATAGCGGTCTGGTAGTTGAGTTTTCAAAGACAAAAGTTATTGATCCGGGTTCGAATCTCGGTGAGACCTGCAATATTAAAGATTTCTGTTTGATAATGTGAGCAAAAATTCTTCTTGGTGAAAGACAAGGTTGTATACTGTCACCGCTATTATTTAACATCTTTTTTTTTTTAATCTGCTTTACGTCTCTCAAACAGCGAGGTCTTAAAAGATGGGAAAGGATGGAGGGCAAGGAATGGGAAGGAATTCGGCCATGGCCTTTTGAAGGAAGCATCCCGGCATTTGCGTGGAGTGATTTCGGAAACCATGGAAAACCCAAATCTGGATGCCCGGACGGGGATTCGAACCGCGCCGTCCTCCCGATATTTAACATCTATTCAGACTATATCTTTAGGGAGGCATTGAATGATGTGGGGATGGGAGTGCTGTCGAATGGAAACTGGATAAATAACATTCACGATGCTAACAGTCATTTCTGCACACAGTCAGAAATCTTTGCAATTGCTTATTGATAGCAATACAGTCATGAATACGGATTTGATTTTATATATAAAAATGGATGTTGGTATATACAGTGTATATATATATATATAATGACATTGGTACTGTTTGATCGATCACCATAAAAGTTGGTACATTCACGTACTATTTTAATCAAGAAGGTTTCTAACCAAAAAAATTAAAAAATCACCCTCTCCCCCCTTTACACCCCTAATTTTTATTTTAAACTCAAAGTTTTTATTCATTTTCGAAAGAACTTTACACATATATACTTTAAAACATAGGAAAAAAAACTGCCCACATTAGTTTTACAAAAACCCAATCCCTCTCCCCCTTTCTACCCTTTAATTATTGTGAATGGTCTTTATACAAGGCTACAGTTTCTATTGGATTTTGAAGGAACTTTGCAAACGTATATTTTAAAACAAACAGAAAAACTCTGTCTACATTTGGGTTGCAAAAGCCTAACCCCTCTCATTCATCCCCATACCTCTTAATTTCCAATATTCTTTATAGAAACCCACAATTTTTACCACATTTCGATGGAACATTGCACAGGTATACTTTAAAATAAAGAGAATCATTCTACATTCTGTTTACAAAACCTCACGCCATTTAATTTTTGCAAATGTTCTTCATACAAACCAACAGTTTTTTTATCCAGTTTCGATGAAAATACCTCTATTTTAAAACAAAGAGAAAAATAATGTACACATTACTTTTACAAAAAACAAACTACACCCTTCCTTTACACTCCCTTAATTTTTGCCAATGTTCTTTATACATACCCACTGTTTGTATCCGATATCGATGAAACTTTGCACAGGTATACTTTAAAACAAACAGAAAGATATTGTCTACATTTGATTTACAAAAACCCAACTTCTTTCCCTCTTCACCCTCACCCTTTTGAATTTCCAACATTCTTTATAGAAACCCAGTTACAAATCTCGTCAAACTCAAATCAGCTGTTGTGGCAGAATATTTATAAAATGTGTCTTGATGTCTCAACATGTAACGTCAGATTTTAACTTGGACCCCAAGCTTTCGCGTTGTGAAAACCCATTCAAAATCTGTATTTCCTGCGTGATGCCGGAACGAACAAATGTATATTCCACATACAGTTGAATTAATGAGTGGATAGTAGATGTTTTGTTATAGAGCGGCAACTTTCACAGGTATTGTGATTTGATTGACATGCAGCCTGGTCGGAAATGAAAACTGATATTCCGTATCACAGAGTCCAATTCAACCCGTTCTGGGAATTGTTCAGCTATAGCCTATCAATGTTTAGTTTACTCCTGGAAATGGCTGCTGCCAAATTAATGAAACTTGGTACACATAATTCACATCGGAAACATAAAAATAGTATACGGGTAAAATCAATTTCTATTATACCGGGCAACGCTGTTAGTATTAATGAAAATAAGACGAAAGAGATGGTTATTGCTAAAACCACAATTCCCAATGCGATATTATGATCAACAAGAAGACCATTGAATTTGTATCAAGGTATACGTATCTTGGCACAACAGTAAATAGCCAATGGGATCCATCTGATGAAACCGAGAGTGGTGGTGTAACGGTTAGCGTTCTGGCCTCGCATTCAGGAGGACGGCGGTTCGAATTCCCGTCCGGGCATCCAGAATTGGGTTTCCCATGGTTTCCCCAAATCACTCCAGGCAAATGCCCGGATGCTTCCTTCAAAAGGCCATGGCCGAATTCCTACCCATTTCTTGACCCCCCTCCTTTCCCGTCTCTAAAGACCTAGAGACGTTAAGCAGTTAAAAAAAAAATCTGATGAAGTAAAGTCACATATTGGTAAATCTACGGATACTTTCAATAAAATTAACAGTCTTTTTGAAAGTTGTAATTAATCGATTACCACGAAGATAAGACTCCTGCGCTGCTATGTGTTATCTGTCCTCCTGTACTGGGAGCCACCACAAACTTCGTGTCTCCATTTTGGCCCCCTGTGATTCCCCCCCCCCCCCAATGTAGCCCGACGTGGCTTTTTTCCCTCTTGATTTCAAAAAGACATTTTGTACTGTTTTCTCTTGTCAGACTATCGTAAATTACATACGGTGATAGTTAAATGACGCAAATAAATATTCACATCCTGTTGTGTGTTCTGTACCTCATTTTAAAATTCACAAATAAAATGGACGGAATGTTACGTGGCATGGCTCAGAACCCCCCCCCCCCCCTACCTCCACGTAGTGCAGCGTATTTTTCCAGCCAACACCTCCCCTCCTAGACCACGCCACGTAGTTTATGGACCCTCCCATGGCGTTAAACGTGCACATTAAAGGAAACAATCAGCAAAAGGTTAGAACCTTTTCAAATGTAGCTATATCGAAGAATGTTGAGGATACCATGGAAAGACCACACCAGAAAGAAAAAGAATATGGAAATATTGACCACAGTAAAAACACTGAAGGTACACATCATGAGGAACAGATATTCGGCGTGGCATGGATTCTAAAAGTCCTTGTTAGGTTTCCGGAGTTGCCTGGCACCAGATGTCTACGCACAGGTCAGAAATTCCCTTAAATTACGGGCCGGTGGTTCGTGGGCGCGGCGGCTGGGAACGAGCATCTCGGAAACGGCGAGGCTGGTCGGCTGTTCGCGTGCTACTGTAGTGAGCATCTGTGGCAGATCAGACAGCAGAGTGTGCTCCGAAACACTTGTGCCTGCACCAGCATTGTACTCTGCTGTCAGATTTGCCACAGATCGCCACCTATCCCGCTTTAAGCCTCCGATGTCCACGTTCTGTGATGAGGCGTGGACGTCCAACACCTTGTCGCCCAGTCGTGGTTTCACCGTCCCTCAACCACTCTGCGTAGATGCTCAATACAGTAGCACGCCAACAGCCGACCAGCCTCGCCGTTTCCGAGATGCTCGTTCCCTACTGCCGCGCCCAGAAACCACCTGCCCGTAATTTAAGGCAATTGTGTGACCTGTGCGTAGACATCTGGTGCCAGACCACTCCGGAAACCTAACAAGGACTTTTGGAATCCAAGCCACGCCGAATCGGTGCTGTATTGCGCTCCAAAGATGTACCAACACTCTAATAAGCAAGTGGTCAAAATGTTTTGGCGGATCAGTTTATGATGATGGTAATACGATGTAAAACTAGTTTGATATGCAGCCCGTAAAACCGGATATAATTCTGGAAAGCGGGTCGTAATTTGGTCCCCAACACCACCCTAAATTTCTCTTGGACCAAAAACGCCGCAGTTGGAAACCACTGTTGTAGGGGACCTCCACTTTATTTCTCTTGAATGCTGCTGCATTTGGGAGGCATATATTTCAACATGTAGATGTCGGAAGAAATGATGTGTTTTGAAGCTTGTAAAGTATCCTGGCAGTTACGCTATTACGGAGCGTGTATTAACTACGTGGCTCGGTCCATGGTGGACAGAGAGGGGTTATTGGGCGTCCATTAATTACGTGTTGTGAAATAGGGGGGGGGGGGCGAGGTCAGACGAAATCTCGCGAAACCTCACCAAGGGAGACGGGGGGTCAACGGAAATCTCACTTGAGGTTTTGAAATTCTTGTAGAATGGTAGAACTATAAAAAAAAGTCTACAAATGACGTGAAAGTCGATTTTAGGGGGGTAAAAACCGATTTTAGGGGGGTATAACCGCCTTTGGGAGCTTGAGACCTAATAAAGAGTCTCAAAATTTTTCGAGGTCCATTCGTAGGTGGGGTGGGCGTGTCTCCGGCAAAATCTCACGCCATTTTACAGAGAGGGTTCGAGCAAATCTTACGTAGTCTCTCCAAAAGGGGGGGGGGGGGGCGGGGTACCGGAATTCCGGAAAGACACCTCACGTAATTAACGGGCGCCCCCTTAGGTAGAAAGCTACGGTGTGATACGTGGGGGGAGGAAGGGGGGGGGTGTTCAGCCCAAGCCACGTAGCTTTTCACACATATTATTTGACACAATTAAAATAAGCTATGGTACACACAACATCATTGTTGTATATTTATTTCAGTCATTTAATTATCTCCGTATGTAATTTACGATAGTCTGACAAGATAAAACAGTACAAAATGTCTTCTGGAATCATTAGGGGAAAAAGCTACGTGTTTCGCGGGTAGGGTGGGGGGAGGTGCATAGGGAAAAGGCGAGAAGGGAGGGGGTTCACAGAAGATCAAAATGGGACTACATAGTTTATGGACGCGAAATGCAACCTGGACCAGGATGATTCTCGGCTGTCCGGGTGGCGCCGCGTTATATTTCTTGTAGCCGACGTTTCGACCCTCATTCTGTGGTCATCTTCAGTTCATTATCTGACAAGAGAAAACAGTACAAAAAGTCTTCCGGAATCAATAGGAGAATAAGCTACGTGCCACGCGGGTGGAATGGGGGGAGGTACATTGTCAAAAGCCACGTCAGGTTAGGTTAGGTTATGTTAGGTTAGAATAAGCTACGTGCCATGCGGGTGGAATGGGGGGAGGTACATTGTCAAAAGCCACGTAAGGCTAGGCGGGGGGGGGGGGGGTTAGGTCAGAGAAGGTCAAATTGGACTACGTAGATTATGGACGCTCCATAAGATGTGATACAGTGAATGTGATTGCTTAAGCTTTGATTTTGTTGCGAAAATATTAGCGGAGTTTGTGGTCGGGCTGAAATGCAACTTGGACCGGGATGATTCTTGGCTGTAGGGGTGGCGCCGCGTCATATTTCTTGTAGCCGACGTTTCGACCCTCATTCAGTGGTCAATCTTCAGTTCATAGTCTGACAAGAGAAAACAGTACAAAATGTCTTCCGGAATCAATAGTGGAAAAAGCTAAGTACCACGCGGGTGGGGTGGGGGGAGGTGCATAGGGAAAAGGCGAGAAAGGAGGGGGTTCAGAGAAAGTCAAAATGGGACTACGTAGTTTATGGACGCGAAATGCAACCTGGACCAGGATGTTTGTCGGCTATCCAGGTGGCGCCGAGTTATTTTTCTTGTAGCCGACGTTTCGACCCTCATTCTGTGGTCATCTTCAGTTCATAGTCTGACAAGAGAAAACAGTACAAAATGTCTTCTGGAATCAATAGTGGAAAAAGCTAAGTGCCACGCGGGTGGGGTGGGGGGAGGTGCATAGGGAAAAGGGGAGATGGCAAAGGGTGCAGAGGATGTCAAAATGGGACAACGTAGTTTATGGACGCGAAATGTAACCTGGAACAGAATGATTCTCGGCCGTCCGGGACGCGCCGCGTTATGTTTCTTGTAGCCGACGTTTCGACCCTCATTCTGTGGTAATCTTCAGTTCATAGTCTGACAAGAGAAAACATTACAAAATGTCTTCTGGAATTAATAGTGGAAAAAGCTACGTGCCACGCGGGTGGTGTGGGGGGAGGTGCATAGGGATAAGGCGAGAAGGGAGGGGGTTCAGAGAAGGTCAAAATGGGACTACGTTGTTTATGGACGCGAAATGCAACCTGGACCAGGATGATTCTCGGCTGTCCGGGTGGCGACGCGTTATATTTCTTGTAGCCGACGTTTCGACCCTCATTCTGTGGTCACCTTCAGTTCATAGTCTGACAAGAGAAAACAGTACAAAATGTCTTCTGGAATCAATAGTGGAAAAAGCTACGTGCCACGCCAGTGGGGTTGGGGGGGGGGGCA
Organism: Vandiemenella viatica; assembly: GCA_031002005.1. Classification (NCBI taxonomy): domain Eukaryota; kingdom Metazoa; phylum Arthropoda; class Insecta; order Orthoptera; family Morabidae; genus Vandiemenella; species Vandiemenella viatica. The sequence goes on from JARYHS010006518.1 coordinate 7,866,793, forward strand.
TAGGGAAAAGGCAAGAAGGGCGTGGTTCAGAGAAGGTCAAAATGGGACTACGTAGTTTATGGACGCGAAATGCAACCTGGACCAGGATGATTCTCAGCTGTCCGGGTGGCGCCGAGTTATTTTTCTTGTAGCCGACGTTTCGACCCTCATTCTGTGGTCATCTTCAGTTCATAGTCTGACAAGAGAAAACAGTACAAAATGTCTTCTGGAATCAATAGTGGAAAAAGCTAAGTGCCACGCGGGTGGGGTGGGGGGAGGTGCATAGGGAAAAGGGGAGATGGCAAAGGGTGCAGAGGATGTCAAAATGGGACAACGTAGTTTATGGACGCGAAATGTAACCTGGAACAGAATGATTCTCGGCCGTCCGGGACGCGCCGCGTTATGTTTCTTGTAGCCGACGTTTCGACCCTCATTCTGTGGTAATCTTCAGTTCATAGTCTGACAAGAGAAAACATTACAAAATGTCTTCTGGAATTAATAGTGGAAAAAGCTACGTGCCACGCGGGTGGTGTGGGGGGAGGTGCATAGGGATAAGGCGAGAAGGGAGGGGGTTCAGAGAAGGTCAAAATGGGACTACGTTGTTTATGGACGCGAAATGCAACCTGGACCAGGATGATTCTCGGCTGTCCGGGTGGCGACGCGTTATATTTCTTGTAGCCGACGTTTCGACCCTCATTCTGTGGTCACCTTCAGTTCATAGTCTGACAAGAGAAAACAGTACAAAATGTCTTCTGGAATCAATAGTGGAAAAAGCTACGTGCCACGCCAGTGGGGTTGGGGGGGGGGCATAGGGAAAAGGCAAGAAGGGACGTGGTTAGAGAAGGTCAAAATGGGACTACGTAGTTTATGGACGCGAAATGCAACCTGGACCAGGATGATTCTCAGCTGTCCGGGTGGCGCCGAGTTATTTTTCTTGTAGCCGACGTTTCGACCCTCATTCTGTGGTCATCTTCAGTTCATAGTCTGACAAGAGAAAACAGTACAAAATGTTTTCTGGAATCAATAGAGCAAAAAAGCTACGTGTAACGCGGGTGGTGTGGGGGGAGGTGCATAGGGAAAAGGGGGGAAGGGAGGGGGTTCAGAGAAGGTCAAAATGGGACTACGTAGTTTATGGACGCGAAATGCAACCTGGACCAGGATGATTCTCGGCTGTCCGGTTGGCGCCGCGTTATAATCCTTGTAGCCGACGTTTCGACCCTCATTCTGTGGTCATCTTCAGTTCATAGTCTGACAAGAGAAAACAGTACAAAATGACTTCTGGAATCAATAGTGGTAAAAGCTACGTGCCACGCGGGTGGGGTGGCGGGAGGTGCATAGGGAAAAGGCGAGAAGGAAGGGGGTTCAGAGAAGGTCAAAATGGGACAACGTAGTTTATGGACGCGAAATGAAACCTGGACCAGGATGATTCTCGGCTATCCGGTTGGCGCCGCGTTATAAATCTTGTAGCCGACGTTTCGACCGTCATTCTGTGGTCATCTTCAGTTCATAGTCTGACAAGAGAAAACAGTATAAAATGTCTTCTGGAATCAATAGTGCAAAAAGCTAAGTGCCACGCGGGTGGGGTGGGGGGAGGTGCATAGGGAAAAGGCGAGAAGGGAGGGGGTTCAGAGAAGGTCAAAATGGGACTACGTAGTTTATGGACGCGAAATGCAACCTGGACCAGGATGATTCTCGGCTATCCGGTTGGCGCCGCGTTATAAACCTTGTAGCCGACGTTTTGACCGTCATTCTGTGGTCATCTTCTGTTCATAGACTGACAAGAGAAAACAGTACAAAAAGTCTTCCGGAATCAATAAGAGAATAAGCTACGTGCCATGCGTGTGGAATGTGGGGGGGGGGGGGGGGGTACATTGTCAAAAGCCAGGTTAGGTTAGGTTAGGTTAGGTTAGGTTAGGTTAGGTTAGGTTAGGTTAGGTTAGGTTAGGTTGGGTTGGGTTGGGTTAGAAAATGTATATCTAATTTCTTCCGTCTCATCACAAGACATGCAAACTCTCACTCATTTCAGATATACAGGAATCGTGTAACAACAGTTACTTTCAATAAAACGACAAACAAGCTGCATATATCTCATGCTAAACTGATTAAACATAACGCTTGTAATATTGAAAAACTATCATCAGACCTCAACACAATAATGGATATAAATCACAAACTGTTGACAGATTAAACAAAATGGTAAAGGAACAAATAATGACTAGCACAGCAAACTTCAGCCCCAAATATATAGTAAATTTTGACACCCACATCCCTTGTATTTCAAAATATATCACAGACCACATCACTGAAAATAAAATTAAATGGTAATGAATGGCATATT